>JAXGGA010005300.1:0-79517 GCA_038373865.1 Uloborus plumipes | reverse complement strand
ATTCTCCTACATAAATCAAATCGGTAATGGAGAGTAAATCGTTATTTGTAGCCCTTCTGGCACGGATTAGGAACTCAAATTAAGCT
The DNA here is from genome assembly GCA_038373865.1 of Uloborus plumipes. NCBI lineage: Eukaryota > Metazoa > Arthropoda > Arachnida > Araneae > Uloboridae > Uloborus > Uloborus plumipes. The sequence goes on along the minus strand of JAXGGA010005300.1, from coordinate 79,431 downwards.
AGAAAATTACCCTGGAAGTTGCATAAACATTCCTGCTAAATATCCCCTATTGTAAGACGTTTTTATTACGGTTGATTTTCATTAAATTCAAGGAAAATAAAGACCATAGGCGGCTCGTGCGTGGGGGCAAGGGGGCGGCTGCCCCCTCACTTTTCAAAGTTAAACATTAATGATAGATTAATCATTTTATGAAAATAAAAGTTGAACATTCCAAAAAATGAACTTTTTTTATGTTATTTCAAAAGAATGAAACTGAATCGGAAAAAGGTGTCTCTCTACGGTAACTATCCGTCTTGATTTTTTGAGGCTGCATTTCGAATTTTTAGAGGTTTTTTTATGTTAAAATCCAATATCGAACCGAAAAAAACAGAGGTACTTTCACTTGTCCCCCCCTCCTCCTCCACACGCACACACATCTCTTTTTGCCAGATGAGCTCAAGTGCATGTGTATATTGCCTGTTCAATGCATTCAAACTGTCCTTTACTTAAAATAATCGGCAATAATGGATGCTAGCGCTTTTCTAATATTTTCTATCGGTGGATTTGCCATTTATTATGTATAAAAAATTATTATGGACTTGTAACTTCCCCCCACGGGTGGAATCAATGAAATGTTTATCGCTAATTTTCGTATTAGCAACTTCGGCTGGAACAGAAAACGTGAATACGGAAAAAATCATGCACGTGCTCTAAAGAGGGAAAAGGTCTCTCCTCAATAGGGAAAATCAACTTATTTACGGTTGACCCTATTACGGTAGGACAGTTTAGAATACCTACACCGTCTCACCTGGAAGTTTGATTGTAGACTCCACACACCCTCAATGGGAATCTCCCACCCATCATCGTGTGGATAAGAAAAGCCTCCGAGGAATTAAGGCGAAACGACTGGGACACGCTTTTGACCCACCACTTTTTCGGCCTACCAGCCGCCTATGCACCAGACTTCTAGCACCTATTGTCTATTCTTTATCCCTTATGCCTTTCCATTCATGGTGACAGGTCGCGAAAGAAAAGGGAAAAATAAAACTTGAGTAGAACCTCCTGGCAAAGTTTCTAAACGCTAAACTATAGTATATTATACGGCACAAGTTTGTTAGAATGCATAGCTTCAACACTCCGTTTGAAAAGAGATTGCAGACATTTTTTTACTTTCAGAACCAGCTTTGCTTTTAAAAAATCAAAATTGAGCACCGATCAAAAATCACTAAAGCATGCTTTGATTAGAATAAGGGGTTTTTTTGTGACGTTGAGAGAGACAGTATAAACATATAATCGCAAAGGGTCCACAAGTTTTTCTTTCCTTAAATTCATGATTTGTGGTTTCAAATAAAAATGAAATCAATGTTCATAAAAAAAAGCTCGTTGACCGTCTCCAGGATAATTATCGAACTTAAAGTCTTAAAATACTGATTTTGGGTCCTCTTTGGTAGGAATGAAATATACCGCCGTAAAATAGTTTAATATCTTTAGTACGATTTTGTAATTTTATTTTTAATATTAATAAATCTAAAAATTAATGCAGGTATTTGTCATTTTACAACCCATAGCAGTGCTGCCTTCCTGTTAAAATATTGCCACCAACCCCACCCCTCTCAATCCAGTCTTGTGTTTATTTTTTCCAAATTAATACAATAAAATCTTTTTATAAAATGAATGAATGGATAATTGTCCCCACTACATAACTTGGCACTCGAACTCTTTGGATAATTCCAGATTTTAAGTCAAGCTCAAATCATAACGAAAGAGGGGTTACCCCCCCCCCCTTTCCAACCCCTGTGTTTGTCATTGCCTTTGCACAAAATATGAACTGTGCTGTACAAAAACACCACTGCTTTGAAGAATGGTTGCTTCCATTGCTGTAAATAGGTTTTCCCAACGTAAGTAGTATCTCAGCAAGGAAGCCATGTGCAGTAAAATCATTTTAACATGATATTCTGTTTCCTATATACTGTGAACTAACGGTTATCCGCTGTTCGGATTATCTCCGCGTCTTTCACATTTGTTTTCTTTTCGTAGATGATTTACTAAATGCAGAAAAAAGTGAATGTGTTATTAGTCGTTTTTAGCTTTGCAGGATATTTTTTACATTCAGTGTTATAATTTTTTTGCGTACTGTATTGAATTTCTTTTAGCGTTGCATTCATTAATATCGTTTTTTACATGTTGATCGATTATCCGTGTTATTCACTTATCCGCGGCTACCATGCCACTCTATTCCGCGAATAGTTGGATGTTTACTGTACTTGGAACATTCTATTTAATGGGAGAAAATAAGAAATGTATTGTAATTAATATCGCCTTTTCTGCGTACAAATTCAAAAACAAAATTTCAAAATTTATTTCATCAAGATGCGAGAAATTGCGTACTGAAGCATAGAAAATTATTTTCATATTAGAAATATAAGCATCTGATGCTTCTGTAACAAAATGAAACGAGTCAAGCTTAATCCTCGCTGTAATTCTGTGTAATATTTTTATCCTCAAAAATGTCAAACATTAATATTTATGCGGAAAAATTATGCCATTTTTTTTCTTTTTTGGTTAAATAGTTATTGATAAACTTCATAAATTTAAATCACATGCAAGAGATGATATTCTCTCATACTTTATAGTATTTTTTATTAATAGGCTTAAATTATTCACGTCATCAATAAAAACGGAATCTACCCCAGCAGCATCATCTCATCTGCCGATGATCGGATATTCGTCGAAATCCGATGAAATTCTCATCGGCCGATGATCCAATATGTCTCATCGTCTGTCATAGAATACGAGCCGCAAAATCCGATGAGTTTTGCTCGAAATACGATGAGATTTGGGGCAATTTACGAGCAGAACACTCCCGTGCCCATGAATTTCATCGGGAAACTTGATCGTAAGGATATCGTTTTCCGATGGAATATAGCTCGGCTTATTTTCATCGGGAAAGTGGATCGGAAGGATATCGCTTTCCGATGAAAAGTAGCTCGTCGAAAACCGTGCTCGGATACTGATCGGAACGATGTCATCGTGCGTTACGGGATCAGTTTACGAGGAGTTCGATGATCGGCCGAGCAAAATTCGATGAGTTGATGCTACTTAGGTAGGATACCTTTACTTAAGTAGTCTGTACATTATTCGGTTGAAATGAAATGCGTTGAACTGCAAAAATATTTTTTCAACTATTTGAATTCGTGAAATATAAATAAAAACACAGTACTCTAGCTTTTAAAGTAATATAAGCTCATTTTAATTTTCAAAACAAACAAGGACAGTAGCAGGTTCATTGGACTAGTGATTATAGACCTAATGTAATTAATTTCAGATTGAATATTTTTTATAATAGAAAAAAAGAAATATAAATAATGTGAACGTCATTATTACTAAATACACGTGATTGCATTTGTGAAGGGTTACCGCTGCCATCGTATTTTTCTCAAAATGCGAAAACACTATTTAAAGTACGAAAATGATGCAAGTCATTTTCGCTTTCTTGCTCAAATAAAACGAGCATGGGAACATAAAACTTCATTTTTTCAAAAAATCTTAGCTAGTATGCTTAAATTATAATTAAATTAGTTCCCTCAATAGATACATTGTTGGAGAGAAACTTGGAGAAAAATGAGACCTACCATTACACTTAAGTACAACTCAAAATTTCTTATTTAAAATGAAATAGTATATGGGTGATTCTACAAAAATGGGCAAATTTGTGTTCCATACTGATTGCTCTTTTTGTTTTTAATTTAATAGAAAACTATTTTGGGAATATTTTTATGCGCCTTTTGTTCTATGACTTTCGTTATCCACAATGTCAATATTTAATTATTATCCAAAAAAAGGATATCAGATTGAAATGTCATCCACATGCCCTGTCCCATAGGTGCAATTTTCACAATTAATGGAATATAGATTTAAAAAAGTTTTTTATTTATAAATATGAATGTGTGCAAGATGTAAATCACGAAAAAAGCAAAATAATATGAAAATAATATCTCTAAAAGTTAATCTAAATTTTGTCCCAGCTATTATCAGTCATCCACATGTCTAAAAAGTACAGATATTTTTCTCTGAAATGTTTTGTTTCAAAATCTGGCAACCCATCTTAAATTCGTTATCCTCCCCCCCCCCCCCCCCCCCATCGTTATTCCTGGCTGAAGATTAATTTTGCTGTTCTGCAATTACTTTGTTATAAAAAGCAAGCTAAACTCAACTTTCAAGGCAAGTGCTTTTTATCTTTGTCATTAACATGCCCCACAGAATGCATGTAAAATGTACATGTAGATAAAATTTGATAATGAATAATCCTAAGGCTTACATTTGTGGGCTCTAATTCGAAGTAAAGCCGAAAAATATTCAGATATGACTTTTTGAGAACACAATTACTTGTGTTTTGTCATTCACATGCTCCAATATAAGACACGTGGATGAATCAAAAGCCAAATTATGACAGTACAATGTTTAAAAATTGTGTCTAACAGTTTACTGGTTAAAAAATTTCATTAATATACCTATTGTGTTTGTGTTATTCACATATTTACTGTGTTATTCACATACCCATTGTGTCATCCACATGTCCTTTTTATCATTCACATATGCCTTCAGAAAAATAAAATTCAAAAATACAATAAAATACAAACATTTAAGCTCTGCTGATATTCTATTTTAATTATGTAACTTATCAAGTGCTTTGCAGATTTTTTACAGATTTTTAATTTTAAATTATTTTTTTGAAATCTACATGTTAGAAATAGTCCCATATTTGTAGAATCATCCATATATTAGGTACTATTGCTATGAAATAACTGTACGCAACTAAGAACAATAACATTTTAAGTGAAAAAAAGCCTAAGTACCTACTAATCCAAACTCCATGAATGACACATGACGTACAATGACTATTAATGACCTAAACTTTTAGAAACAGCGTGCTTTACGTCATTTTATTTCCTTTCAGATTACCATTCGAATTACATCATGAATAGCATCAATAAGAATGTTCTGCTAAAATTTAAGTCGACAAAATGTGAAGATGATCTGCTACTAATTGATGAGTAATTCTGAAAGTTTTGGAAGATAAAGCGCTGAGTGGCAGGTGTGGATTTAGAAACTCTTAAAAGATTTATTTATTTATTTATTTATTTACTAGCTATTTGGCCCGGCTCTGCACGGGATCTATCTTGAGGAAAAATGTCATGTCGAGTGACACGTGTGTCTAAAAATTCCTAAATAGTTTGCTAGAACGCAGTACAAAAAATTAATCAGTCGCCAAAAATTTTTTAAATCCGTCCGTTACAGGAAAAACCTAGAGCAAAAGCAAGAATTTTATTTGTTTACTAGCTGTTTTTCCCCCCATATTTACCAAACATTTAAATATATTCCGGATTTAAGCCAAAATTATCTTTATTTTCCAGTTTAAAATTTGTAACTTTTTTTTTTCGTTTCAAATTCTTTATAATATGTGTAAATTGCTAGCGTTTCAATTGCCTACATCACTTAAAAGGAATTTTTTTGTTTCATTACTTTCATTACTTTTCGATTATTACTTTACAAACACATACACAAATAAATAAAGGCAAATAAAGAATCAAATAAAAAATGTTTTTAATGTAGTCTACTATGTACTAATGTAGTTAAAATGTTGCATGAAAGAAGCAAATAAACATTCCACAAATATTTAGCAATTTCAATTATTATGCTTCATTAAGTTGGGAATCAATAAACAACATCAATGTCACGCACACACCAAAGCCAATCTGTAATTCCGGTTTTTTTTTTTAATAGCTATAATCATGTCAAAAGTATCAGAGTCAAAAATTAGGCATTTTCCCAGACTGTATTTTTTTCATAATCTTCATTAGTTACTTGTTTCAAAAGCTTCATAGTCTCAAGTCAAATCGGGCACCAAATTACAAATTAGAAGGCTCAAAGTCACAAATCGGAAGACTCAAAGTCACAAATCGGAAGGCTCAAAGTCACACATCGGAAGGCTTACAGTCACAAATCGGAAGGCTCAAAGTCACAAATCGGAAAGCTCAGTCACAAATACGGCTCAAAATCACAAATTAAAAGTCTCACAGTCGTAAATCAAAAAACTCAGCCATAAATTGCAAGTATAAAGTTTCACTCACGAAATCAAAAGAGTCAGTCACAACTCAAAAGTTCAAAATGTTAAGTGTCTCATTTCTTTCAAAGTTTCATAAATCAGTATCTTCTTTACTTAGGGCGCAGCATTGTCTCAAAGTCACAAATCAATAGTTTTAAAGTGAAATCAAAAGTTTAAAATGCCAAATGTCTCATTTCTTTCAAAGTCTCATAATAGGTATCTTCATTACTTACGCCTCAGTATTGTCTCAAAGTCACAAATCAATAGTTTTAAAATAAAAACAAAAGTTCAAACTGTCAAAATCTCTTTTTTTTTCAACGTCTCATCAATTGGATTCATATTTACTTGCTACACAGTATTGTCCAGATCAGTGTTTACAAATCATTAGATTGGGAAATTATTTTCATATAAATCTCATGATCGTAAACAATAGGATCGATCATTTCTAAGCGATCCAGGAGAATGTGGATGTCTTGGATAATCTTTTCATTCTCCTCGGTGATTCTTTTTTCATCATCACTGCAATGAAGATTGCAACATACATCAGTATACAATAAATGAATTTCATTCAAAATATATTAAACTAACAAATTGATAATTTTCCCCACATAGCATATTTTAAGTAGAAAAATTTCCGTTAACATTATTTTCGATTCATAGCATAATGTGAATGACTCAATTTTAATTTAAAACTAAAACGCTTTCTACTTTATCGTTTGAGTTTAGTGGTAATTCTAAAGTGGTAATTCAAAAACTTGAAAAGCTCATTAAAATTATAATACAGTAGAACCTCGGTAACTCGACAGCTCAAGGGAGCACGAAAAAGTGCCGAATTAAGTCACTATACTACACTGCAACCTTTCTTGACAACAGCATTGTGACGTCAGCGTGACGTTAGCCTATGAAAAACGAGCTAGATAAAACGTCACAGCCTACTTGGCAAATTAGAGGAGATCGCTGACTGCTTGTGAGCTCTTATTGGCTCCGCCCGTAGTGACGTTCAGTGTCAAGTTAAGTTGCATTTTAGTATAGCAACTTTGGATCCCTTTTGCAGCCGAAATAAGGCCTTAACCTCCTTAAGTGGTATCTTAGCGTGGTTTGATCTAAATGTTGAAATTTGTCTAGATCCTGACCTTTTAATGTCTTGCTATACAGTAGCAAATAAAAAATTCCTTATTATAACAGGTTTCAAATAGTTTTATAGCTTTTGATTGTTCATGAGAAAAAGCATTTCATGGACAATTTCATGAAACTATATTTTTTGTTTACCAAGATTGATTTAATTGCTCTTGTGTGTTGCTCCTCCAAGATACATTAAAGGAGCCTTTAAACGTTTATTTCATGATGTAAGCTCATATTGTTAAGATCAACATTTCAACTGAATAAAAATGACATTGATATGACATGAGTAAACTATTTTTTATCACTTTTTATTATTTGTGAGCTAAAAAAATTGAAAAATTACCGTTTTTGTTGCCATTTTTTGTATATGTAAACACAAGTGGTAGTCCCGGCTGTAAGTCCGGCGGAAAACAAAACAGCTTTAAAATAATCCATCGTCTGTAAATAGAGATACAAATTAATTCCAATTTTAGCTCAAATACATATATATCATATCAAAAATCATATATATCATATAAAACACATTTGTTGGTTTACTCGTTAAGCATTAGTTTAAGCAGTTCATAACGAAATTTATCTATTGAATAACTGTTTAACATACTTCTTTATTGACTTCTTAGTTATAAAACTTTCAACATTCAATGAATTAGAAATGTGACATAATGAGCAAAAGAAAAATTTATTACCAAATAATTTTTGTATTTTGCCAATGTTTATGTTAAAATAAGAATTTAACGTATAACAAAAGCAAATATTTCTTCTTTAAAAAATAAAACAAATGACTTCTAATACTTCTGTAGCCTGGGAAATTTCAAAAAATCTTAAATAGCCTATTTCTAACTGTAGTAATGTAATGTTTACTCATTTCAGAAGTTGCAAAACAAAATAACTTGGCTCAGTATTTGAGAAGTATAAACAGTTACCTACCTCTAAAATTTCAAAACGAAATAAGATCCAACGTAAGTAAATATCATGTAAGATAAATCACTGAGAAATCACTTTGATGCTAGCAGCTCAATTTTTTTTCTCAAAGTGAAGTAAAGCGCATCTTGAAAGCAATACATTGTTGTGGTAATAACCCATTACTATTGTTATTAGCAGAGTTTATTTACAATAGTTATTTGGACAACAATGTGGATTTAGCAAAACTACTCAACAATAGAAAAACAACTTAATTTGTTGATGTCCATGGAATCCGGTTTGTCCCGTTTGTTCCCGTTTTGTTCATGGAAAATCCATGGACAAAACGGGAAATTAGTACAGAAGTTCATTGTTTGTACATACACGTTTTGGAAACTTTGAGATTTTCCATTTTCATTTCTAATAGTTGAATCAAAACATATACTACCGCCTCTATACACATGAATACAAAACAGAAAATAAGACCAATGATTAAAACTTTTTTTTTTAGCACAAACACTTTACTAAAACCTCCTTATAAGTCAGTAAAGTTGCCAGATTGACAAAAGTGATTTTTTCCTACGTCCTATTATCTTACCTTTCTAAAAAAATTTAATGGCGAAAAATACCTAATAATATATTTATGAAGAATGTCTTTGTCGGTTGGAAAGTTTTGTTCCGATTGACCCCGCTGTTCCTATACACTCCATTTTACGGTACCATTAAATTGCTTATAAATGAAATCTGGAATGCCTATATAACATTTTAACGTAAATAATATGTAAAATAACAGTGAATTAGACATTGCACTTCTGAAAAAAATGAAAATATTACAATAAAATTTACATTGTTTCAAAATATTAGAATATTTTACTTCATGCAAAATATTATAGTATGAATATGAAGTATAATGGCAGTTAATATTTTGTAGCATCCCCTTCAGCTTTAACAACAACGTTCAATCGATCTGACATGCTACAAACAAGTTGCTTACAAACATTTCGATAAATATTAGCCCGCATAGACTTTATACGTGCCACTAACTCAGTTTAATTTGAACGAGGATTTTCTCGGAGTTTTTTCTTCATAATATGAAACAAGTTTTCGATTGGATTAATGTCCGGTGAGTTTGATGGACAAGGAAGTACCTTAATGCTGCCCTGACTGAACCATTTCTTAATCGACACTAATGTATGAGGTGACGCTAAATCTTGTTGAAAGATCAAATCGTCCAATTTTTCCAAAGATATTTTGCATACTGATTACAAACACTGTTTAATGGACAGGGGAAAAAATATTTTTTTAAAAAACAATTTTTTATTAAGGAAAGAAAAATCGTCCCTTAAAAGTTACGATAAACCCCAGAAGGTATATACTTTTTTTCTGCCTACGATATAATATTTAAAAAGACATTTTATAAGACGAAATAAAATCAGCAATTAACATAAACTGGGAAGCTGGGAACAACTTTGAAAACTTTTTTTCTAAAGATTGTGAACGATGTAATTTTTGATAAAGATCATATTAAAACTACTGGAGAACACACTTTACAATGGTTATATGCTGCAATCTGTTAATAACGAATTGAAACAATATCAAGGTACTAATTGAACACTATTATTTGGTTGAAATGATCATTTTGGGGAAATTCAGACCCTTTTTTGGACCGTCCCTAAAAAGGGACGCTAGGCATTAATGGGTTAAAAGATATGAAGGCATTGAAACAGGAGTTTTCAACAACTTGTAATCAAGCACTGGTCATAGAAAATATGACCGGTCCGATGAAGGCATTGAAACAGGAGTTTTCAACAACTTGTAATCAAGCACTGGTCATAGAAAATATGACCGGTCCCTAAAAAGGGACGCTAGGCATTAATGGGTTAACAAAACATTGCTCGCAATTCAGTGTGATACAATGTACGTTGCTAAAGCTCAAAGCAGCTTGCTTCAACAGTATTTTTCCTGCTTCTGAAAAAGCACAAACGTGGATGGGTTTATGCAAGATTGAAGTATATGCTTTTAGTTTTAAATTTTTACTTTAGCATGCTTTATGTGTATTTTACATGCTTTATGCGTAACATTGAACTTTATCATTCAAAAATAGCCCAAATGAACCATCATCATAATGTATATTTTTCAATGAGACGTTCAAAGTTAACGTAAAACATGTTAAATTAGAAACTTTAAAAAAATCACACACTAAAAAAAATGAATGTTTTTACAGTACAATACAGCCAGTTTTATAGTAATAAATTGTAAAATTGCACTTTTACAGTTCTAAAATGTAAAACTGCTAACTTTACAGTAAGAAACTAAAATTTCTAGTTTTACAGTTTATTACTGTGGATTTTACAGTAACCTCGGCTGTCAGTATTATACTATAAAAACAACAGTTTATTTTTTGCAGAGTAGTTCACTCTTGCATAAGACCATCCGAAAATACTCAGCTATTGCTCAGTTATAAGTATTAAAGGAAAACTGAAAAATTTTAATATACTGCTGTTGCTCAAGAGATATATTAATAATTCATTTTGCTGCATGGTTTCCAAAGATAAATAATATAATATTCAATCTAATTAATATATTTTTTCTATTTTTTTTCTCAGGAGAATATCAAACAATTTTTTATTTACCGAAGATAATTAACCTGATCGGAACTACCAGGTTAGTTACTGATAAAGCTTTTCCTAAAAAATTTGCTCACGATCCTCTTGATTAGAATCCATCGCCAGTCCCAGTAAGATAATAAGTCCCAGCATCATCCAGCACTTCCCAAAGTTCTTTTTATTAAGACTTCAGCTTCGAAGAATTCCCGTTAGAGAGGTTAGAGATCGATGGAGATCTCTAACCTCCTCCTAATCCCCAATTTCTGTCATAATTATATTATCAGGCGCGGATCAAGAGGTGGAGGAGTTACGGGGTCATGATCCCTTCCTTAAACGACCAAATATAGTCTGAAACTGCAGTTTTAAAACATCTATTTAAAAAAAAATTGCCAAATACCCCCCCCCCCCGTTTTCGAACAAAATTGCACCTTGACTCCTCTCTTTCTACAAATGACCCCCTTCTAAATCAGAAACTGGATCTGCCTTTACATACTGCAATTACGTTTTAAAGCTACAATTCCGAAGCATTTATGAGAGAGAGCCTACGAAGACCCTCTTTCTTATGTAATCAAAAGATATCCAAAAATCAAGAGTACAGCATCAAAAAAAAATTTTTTTTTCTCCCAAACTTTTAATCCCCACTCGCCGACACTGACTGAGATTCCAGTAGGACCGTAACTTCGAATTTTTCCAGGGGGGGGGGCGGGGCAAAGGGTGTATACATAATGTAAATTTACCAAAAAAATGGCAAAAAAACATGTCTACTTACGTGTAAATACATTGATTTCCCAAAGTCAGGGGGGGGGGGAATTGACCCCCCTCCTGAACCCCGAAATGATGAGTTTGGATTCCAGACACCAAAATGTAACTTGCCATAATATGAGTAATGATGCTAGTAGGCATGATAATAATAGTAATTCTTTGGCGAGGATGTGGTGGCTAAGAGCATTTTGTGCACATTTAGCCCCTTTTTACTTTAAAAATATTTTTGGGTTAGTTATTTTTTCATTTTCCACTTTTTTTTTTGAATGACTTTTTTTATTTTAGAAGCATTTTTTTTTTCTATTTGAAAAAAATTTGTTATCTTTCATATTATCGAGAAAATTTTGGCAATTTTAACTGTAAAACACCAAGAGAAAAAGAAAAATAAATAAATAGAACAAGACAATAGCCTTCGTAACTTTCTATCTTTTCCAAAAATTACAATATTTTAATTCAATTTGAAAATTTCTACCTGTTTTACAGTAATAGCGAAAAAAAGAAAGTTGGGGGGGGGGGGGCTAAGCTTGATTATATGGGCACCCCCGAAATAAAAACCTATATGTGCCACTGCCCTCACCCCCCCCCCCACCCTATATGATGAGCCCAGGGCCGCCAAATTCTCAACATCCCCCCAGATGAAGAAAATAAATACCTTTGTGCGATAGATGTGAAGTTTATTCCAACGTTAGAGATGCACAAATATGCAGGTATACCGCAGACACGTGTTTCGAGGCTACAAGGAGCCTCTTTTTCAATGCAAGAGGTGTGAGCTTTAGGATGAAGAGTCATCCGATAAAAAAGCCAACATCGGCAAAAGTTTCGCCTTGGTGAAGCTCTGCCGAGGCCTGGTCATGGCTAGTTGGTTTGTACCTAAGGGAGAACTTAAGGGCTTGCTGGGCCTCGATGGCCTGGTCTGGATGGACTTCGCCTTCTGTGTTGCCGCTGCCCTGATTGCCATCCTCCTATACCAAATGGAGAAGAAGACGCCTGAGACGAGATCGCTGGTGCCGGAAAAAACCCCCGAGGACTCCCTCGTCTCCCTTTATCGGATGACTCTTCATCCTAAAGCTCACACCTCTTGCATTGAAAAAGAGGCTCCTTGTAGCCTCGAAACACGTGTCTGCGGTATACCTGCATATTTGTGCATCTCTAACGTTGGAATAAACTTCACATCCCCCCAGATATTTCAGCTAGCGACGGCCCTGGTCATTCCTCTTAAAGAAATTCGGTGGCCTGCGAGGAACAAAAACAAATATCTTTGAACTCCTCTGAATGCATTTATGCAAGTATTTTGCTTCGTATCAGATACATACACTCTAGTCAAAAGCTACATTTTTTATTTAAAATTAAGAACAAATTATGTTACGCACAAAACTAAGCACAGAAGTTCGACCTGTAAATATAAAATGCTAAATGCTCGAACCTGTCGGTTAAACTTCGGCAAAAAAGTTGCCTCACTTATCTTAATAAAATGTTTTCTTTGTGGAGCAGAGAACGAAACAGTTTAATGGCGGGCCATTGGATTCCAAATGTCAATAAAGCCTAGAATTATGCCTTAATACCTCAAGTATTAACATTTTCCAAAAGAAATCATCGACCTCCCCCCCCTTCCCCAACGTAACCAAAGATTTGCGTGTTTCTATGTAAAAAAAAGTTTCTAGAAAGAACCTCGGAACGGCATTACCTTAGTGGTTTTGGTCGTAACAGTTCCCATGTGAACATACCATCCTACTAGGATTGACAGTCCCAGTAAGATAATAAGTCCCAGCATCATCCAGCACTTCCCAAAGTTCTTTTTATTAAGACTTCAGCTTCGAAGAATTCCCGTTAGAGAGGTTAGAGATCGATGGAGATCTCTAACCTCCTCCTAATTCCCAATCTCTGTCATAATTATATTATCAGGCGCGGATCAAGAGGTGGAGGAGTTACGGGGTCATGATCCCTTCCTTAAACAACCAAATATAGTCTGAAACTGCAGTTTTAAAACATCTATTTAAAAAAAAATTGCCAAATACCCCCCCCCCCCCGTTTTCGAACAAAATTGCACCTTGACTCCTCTCTTTCTACAAATGACCCCCTTCTAAATCAGAAACTCGATCTGCCTTTACATACTGCAATTACGTTTTTAAAGCTACAATTCCGAAGCATTTATGAGAGAGAGCCTACGAAGACCCTCTTTCTTATGTAATCAAAAGATATCCAAAAATCAAGAGTACAGCATCAAAAAAAAAAATTTTTTTTCTCCCAAACTTTTAATCCCCACTCGCCGACACTGACTGAGATTCCAGTAGGACCGTCACTTCGAATTTTTCCAGGGGGGGGGGGCGGGGCAAAGGGTGTATACATAATGTAAATTTACCAAAAAAAATGGCAAAAAACATGTCTACTTACGTGTAAATACATTGATTTCCCAAAGTCAGAGGGGGGGAATTGACCCCCCTCCTGAACCCCGAAATGATGAGTTTGGATTCCAGACACCAAAATGTAACTTGGCATAATATGAGTACTGATGCTAGTAGGCATGATAATAATAGTAATTCTTTGGCGAGGATGTGGTGGCTAAGAGCATTTTGTGCACATTTAGCCCCTTTTTACTTTAAAAATATTTTTGGGTTAGTTATTTTTTCATTTTCCACTTTTTTTTTGAATGACATTTTTTATTTTAGAAGCATTTTTTTTTCTATTTGAAAAAAATTTGTTATCTTTCATATTATCGAGAAAATTTTGGCAATTTTAACTGTAAAACACCAAGAGAAAAAGAAAAATAAATAAATAGAACAAGACAATACCTTAAGTGAATATTATTAAATATACTCGAATGGTAATTTTGTTTTTGTTTTTTCAGTTTTTCTGGAATTAAAAATTTGCTTTTCAGCAAGAGGGTTTGTTTTTTCCAATTGAAAGACCATAATTAAAGTTCTAATAATACTATGCAGCTCTTAAAATTGTAGCTTGAAATTAATGAACTCTTGCTAATCTTATTAGGTATTTATTAATATGTTATGTAGGAACACGATAGGATGGGAAGTTTTAGGAAAGACTCATTTGTAGTTTTTTAAGTTTTATTCACATTCAACGGATACAAACACACATTAAGACAATAGAACACGACCAGAAACGACTACGCAAAAGTGCAAAGTAACGAGAGCCAAGTCGAAGTTAAAGTTAATGTTTTGGTCGCTAATGGCGCCATCTAATTAAAGGTGGAGTTACAACATGTTATGTTTACAAATTACACTATAATTTTATTGATTACTCTTTTCAATTAAATTTAGAAATACATGAATATGTATTTTTCATTAAAATTACAAGCACAAGTTATGATTTATAGTTAAAAAAAATTGTTGTCGAATATTTCTCGATTTATTTTAAATTTCAGGGTTATTGCTGATGATTTTTAGAGGCTTTTATTGCATTTTTGCTGGCACTTTTTAGAATCTTATAATTCATCAACATGCTAGCCCTAATAACTGCAATAATCACAGTAAGGATGTTCTTGGAAAATAATAATCACTGTACTAATAATCTTAAATTAAAAAGTATAATAATGTGCAATAAAACTATAAATCCAAAATTTTTTACTTTGAAGAAACTAATCTTTTTATTATTATGCTTTAATTAATTTGGTGAAAAATGTAAAAAGTCATTTTATTTTCTCAAGCTTTGTATCACCTTGAAGAAGTTTTAAAAAAAAGCTAAATAAGATAAAATTTTTCACAAGTTCCAGCTTAAATAGAATACGAGTAAATGACCATAACCAACCGAGGTTATACTAGCTTCTTGTTTTAACGTGTTTCTTAAGATTAAAAATGAATGTAGGATATCGATTTGGTTTGAACCAAATCGACATTCTACATTCATTTTTGAAACGGGGTTTAAGACATAAAAACTTTGTGTCTCAAAATTTTTATAAGCTTTCCAGGTTTTTATAATTTATTCACCCATAAATTAACTCTGATTTCATCAACAAACTACACATCATAGGTAATTATTTGAATACATAATTGTGAGACATCCGGAAACATACCACAGCTTTGTTTTTTATTGAAAATTTCCCTGGGCAACATGTGTCCCGGTAAAATAGGTGCTAATAATTCTGTTCTAATCATGCATTTCATTTTTTTTGATTTCTTTGCCATATAACTCAAAAAAAATGTATTTTCTCGTCTGTCACATACGACAGTTTAATTCACACATGAGTTTTAATGTAGCATTTTTCTACTCACTAACTCTTGCTACTTTATTTTCCAGATTGGTGCCTTAACATATACCCTCCAATATAAATACTGTTGTTGTTGGCTTTTATTGGTGTGGTGGTCTTCCTGTGTTACTCAAGCAATGGAGAGTGATGATGAAATCTTCAACCCATTTTTAGAGCCGTATGATCTAGCACCAATTTTTGCACCGAGACGGCGTTTTTATAAGCGACTTCCTGTTTTTGAAAAAATATTTCCTCATGCCTTAGACTCAGATTTAGTCACAAAGGCTTTGGGATATGAGGAACCTCCATTGCTGGGTATGAACTACCTTATCAGACACAACCTGGATTTTACAGGCCTGGATTTCTACCCTTTCAATGGACACACCAAACCTGAGAGATTGCCCGAAACAAATGGTGATTTTGGTGAAGAAGTTGTGGATGATTCAGCCCAAATTGAATATCTACACAGACTTCTAGAGGAAAACTCAGATGACATGGATATGCTTTCCATTGAAGAATCATCAAGTGATGAATCCCTGCCTATGCCCAACTTGGACAGAAGCTACGAGGACGAGCTACCGAGTGAGAATATGTTTCCAATATTTCCTCAAGAGGATGACGATGGTCTGTCAATAAATGATTCTGCCTTCAACTGTCCCGGTCCATCCCCTGCGTCATCTAGAATCGATTTTCATGCAATAGAGATCCAGAACGACTTGTTCGAGATACCAGTTCCTTGGATTAAGATAGGTAAGTTATAATACTGCTGTGATAATTTACAAGGCCAGAAATCTGAATTTGTTTGAATCAATTTTTAGATTTTTTTAATTGTTTGTTTGTTCAAAGATATAGTTATCAAAGAGAATTTTCGTTCCTGCAGGGTTTTACTTATGAGCTTAACCTTTTTTTAAAAATATAATAGCATTTTGACGGGTAAAAACTTTTCCCAACTTCTCTTTAATTCCCCAACAAATCAACTCAATCCCCCAAAATTTTTCCCAACATTTTTTTTCCCTAAAAGCAGTGGCGTACTCAGAGGGTGGGCTGATAAGGCTGTAGCCCCCTCCGAAATTTTCGAATTCCGAAAAATGTGAGCTAAGTTTATTTTTTCTAAATTTCCCTTTTTTTTTGAAATCTCAAAATGAGAAAAGCTTTCAGAACAGATAATTAAGTATAGGAAAAAATTAAAGTTTTTTTTTTTTGTTTTGACATGCCTGTTTTACTGTACGTCATATTTATGATTATCCTATTATTCCATTTAGTACATTTTTACTGCAAAAGTAGGTTTTAGAAATAACGATTAATGTGATTTTAGTCATCTAATTCTGTTAAATAAATGTCAGCAAATTGGATTGCAACCCAGTATTGAGAACAATAGTAAAATAAACAGCAAAACTTGCGTTAATTTGCCAATATATTGCAAACAAGTGTTTTAGCGACACCTCTTTCAATGTAGAAATTTGAAGATTTTTTTTACATTTAAATTCATTATTCTCTGTGTCCATGAAAATGTTTTCTCACCAATAACTTTACTGACAAAAATTTTTTTATGATGTATTTTTGTCAACTTAAATAGGCGTTGAAGCAGAAATTCGAGACATTTACTTTTTTAGCTACATTTCATGAGATGCACCCCCCCCCCGAATCTCAAACAGTCTTGACTCAGCCCCCCCCCCCCCCCCGAAATGATTTTTCTGCGTACGTACTGCTTAGAAGATAGGACTTTCTTTCTTGTGACCGTTGAATAGTCACTTATAAAATTTTCCAATTTGAAATCGCATACAGAAGATGTAGCATAATTCCATTCCCAAACTCAAACAAAAAGGAATTTATTCCTCAAACGACCGATCAAAGAGAGAATTGCTTAGTATCTACATAATTCTGTTTTTTTTTTTTTTTTTTTTTGTACTCATGAGGTTTGTGTTCACTTTTGTTTACTTGCTCACTGTAAGAAAATGTTTTGTTTTTCACTTTATATTATTATAATAGTGGACATTTAACAATACTAGCAGTTTCATCCTGTGCTGTAGTTGAGAACGGAAATGTTTGCTGAAAATTGCTACACTGTAAAAGACGAATGTTGTCTTCACAGTATAATATAGCTAATTATGCAGTAATAAACTGTAAAATTACCAATTTTACAGTTATTACTAGGGATGCACCGATTAATAATCGGCTACTTTGCCGATTGTTATTAATCGGCAAATACGTGCCGATTAATCGGCGGAAAAATATTTTTCAAACATTTTTTTAAGTATACCTTCCCTAATAAACTATAATGAATAATATAATTAATAGTAATAATAATCCTCACGGTTGATATAGAGTGTTTAATAAATTAACTATCCTATTTTAAATAAATATAAGCATAGAAAATGTTGCAAAATTGTTCACGTGACGATCTTTTTCTCCTTATCATAGTGTTTTTAGATAATTTTAAATTTTCAAAGAACTAAAATCTTGAATTAAATAGCTACCAATAATTTTAAAGCATTATTTTATTTTTTTAAAAAAATTTTACAGCGTGAAAATTTTTTCTGACCCAGGGGCCATAGGAGCGGATCTTATACTCTGGTTCTGCACCGAAAAAAATGTTTTAAAGGTCTTTTTAAAGAAACTAGACTAAAAAGATCGTTTTTGGTGATTTTTCAAATATTTTGGGGGGCCACGCCCCCCCAAGTTCCCCGATTTTTTCTCGGTGCTCATGATTTTAAACTTTGAGTCTCTCTTGACATCCAAAAAAATTTATTGGTGAATATAAGGCTCCTTTCCCCTCCAAAAAAAATATTATAGCCCTGAAACTAAGGAAAAAAAAAAAAGGGGGGGGGGGCGTTTTAAAAAAAATTGGGACGTGATGGGGGAAAACGGGGGTCATATTCGGATTCAGGGGGTCATTTTACATAAGAATCAGCCTTCAAAATACCAGAAGCATTTTCAAGGTTTTTTTTTGTCGAACAGTGTAATTTAAATATTTTAATTAAATGCACTCCTGAGTTGGAGTTCTCACCACAGAACCCCCTCCCTTTTTCATGTTTAGTAACATAATTAACAATGTGTTAATATAATATTATTGACAATAAAATGAAAATTGGTTTTAAAAAATTGGACAAAATTTTGAAATTAGTTGGGTTTTCATTAGGAAAATGGAAAAATAAATAAATACATATCTTCTCTCCTAAATAGATTACTATTTCTAAAATCACAATTGTAAAAGAAAGAAAAAAGCAGTGATTTTGGAATTGTTTGCACAAAAAACAATCACCCTAGTCATTAATCGGCCGATTATCAACAGCCGATTAATCGGCAATCGGTAATCAGCCAATTTAGTTATCGGTGCATCCCTAGTTATTATTACCGTGTATTTTATAGTTTTAAACTGGAATCCCTGCTGCCAATATTATGCTCTTGTTTTTGTAGTATAATCCAGCTAAATTTTACGGCTTTAAACTGTAAAATTTCTAACTTTACAGTAAGAAACTAAAAAATTGCTAGTTTTCGTTTATTACTGTGGATTTTAGTTTTAAATTGGAGCCTCGGCTGCCAGTATTATACTTCAAAAACAACAGCTCATTTTTTGCAGTGTAGTCTTGTGACTCTTTTGAGCTTCACTTACTTAAATGTGAACTTAAAAAAAAAAACCTGAATGTTTAATCACATTTGATATATGCAACTAATATAGGCTTTTTTTTCAGCTCTCGACGTCAAATTAGCTCTGTGGATTGTTCCGCAAGGAGAGTTCCATCAAAACGCATCATTTTATCCCTGGTTCTATCCCTTTTTATAACTTTGTGGCTTCTTCTGTTTTTCAATGTATTTTGATACTTCTATCTTCTTCACTTGGATTCATTTTTATAACAGTACAACTCGACTGGCTGTAATTGAGGGCAACCACTTGTACTTTTATGTCCTTGCACATTCTAATCATATTCAGTTTGTATCTGTGGAACAAAGCAACGAATATGTACATATTTCGGTGAATAAAAATGTTTCTGAGTTAACCATGTACATCATGCTTTTTTTCTAATGCCTTTAATCAGTAGCAAAATTTTTGATTAGCAACATCTGTAAATCAGGACCATACTAACGTAAGTTCATTTTCGTTATTCCTCAGGACGGCATGAAGACGTTGTCTGATGCATGCAAAGAAGGGGACTCGCTCTCTTTTAACACTGCTAAATAATTGTGAATTCTACATACAATGCAGTAATAAAGTGAAAATCGCAATTTTAGGACTTACGTCGTTTTGGATCTGAGGTACAGACATAATTCATGCAATAACAAAGAAGTCAGTGAGCAAAATTGGGTATTATTTCCATAATTTTAATATTTACTACAAAAAAAGCTCTAAATTCCCATTGAACCGGACCCTATCAAAGCGGATTTTTCTGGATCTGGACAGCATATTTTAAGTACATACAGTGAAGCACCATTTATTCGCTTTGAAACGACTGCAGGAAAAAAACGCGCAATATATATGTACGTATATAATAAGTTTTATTCTCGTTTTTACAAAAATTTTATATAAAACTTACTCAGAAAAATTTGGTGCTCTAAATATTTAAATTTTTTATTTTCACTCTAAAAAATTTTGTACATGGGTCATTCCGACGAAAATGGTACAAATCATGTCTGAAACTCTTTGCTTAAGATTAACAATTTAAATAATTTCCACCAACTAATCATATTTTTTTTATTGAGTTTCGATTTATTTGTGTATAGGGCAATTCCATCGTTACAGACGTAACAATCGCAGACTTTGAACACTAATAATTCTGGTTTGGGCTGATGAAAGTCTTCAATTTTTTTTCCTGTGGTGTAACTTGATGATGTTTATGCTGCATTAAATTTGCGTGCAGATTGCTTAATTACAAAAAATACAGAAATTAAAAACTGCCTGTTACAGACGTAATTCACAAAACAGCAAAAACTCGACTATGTCATACAACTTACAATATTCCTCTGAATTATACGGAAATTTTGAACTTTTTTTTTTAAATACGTATTTTAGAGACTTCAAGCTTTCTAAAACCATAAAGATTGTGTGGATTTTGACGGCCGAATTTATGAAAAAAATTCATAAACTTGTTACGGACGAAACAAAGTGGTGTTACAGACGTAACATCTCTGATTTGAAAGTAGAAAACAGTATTTTAAAGCAGGAATAAACAAAGACTTTTGTGCTAAAACAATACAGTAGCATTAATTAACACATTATTTAAATATTTTAAGTTATACCGTAAAATGGGGTTAATCGGAACACTTTTCAACTTTGATTGCAAAAAAAGCAGTTAAAAGAGTTTTTTTTAATTTGATTTTCTGGGTAAAAACTTCGGTCTTGCTTTACTTTTGATATTCCAAGCAAAGACAAAACATTTTGAGCAGTTATTATTAAAATATATAGGAAATTATGGGTGTTCCGAATCACCCCGCTGATAGGGGTCAATCGGAACACATGTTAAAATTTTTATTTTTTTCCATTCAACCTGTAATAGGTCTCACAAACATGAGTAATGTTGATGGGGGAGAATAAGAACAGATAATTACTGTCGAATAAAAGTATAATTTCAATACCAGTAAACGTTTATAATTTGTCAAAAATCAAAATAATTTTGATCTTATGAAAAATTGAAATTAATTTTAAGAAAGGCTTTTTAATTGAAATACAAAGCTTTAACATAAACTGAAGTCACTCATATCGTCCACAAATATGTACTTGTCCTTAAAACTAGCAATCGTGACTTGGCTTAAGTTTTTTCATAGCATCTTCTGGGATGAACTCTGCCTTTTCTTTAGTTTCTTGAAATCTCTGTCTTTTGGAGATTGTCCTGAAAGATTTTAACGCTTATTCATGACTGTCTGTGTACTGGTCTTTTGCTATATAAAGTCTATATGACTTTTCCCCGCGTATTTTAAGTAAAAAGAAGTCTCCTGGAGAAAAAATCTTTTGAAATCTGCAACTTTTTGTCATTCTAAGATCTAGTTGCTCACGAGAAGGGATAAACAGTAATAAATCCTTGTCCTTGTCTTGATTAGGAGAATCGGGGTCAAAATCTTGATTTTTCAAACAGTTTCCTTCAAATAAGTTTGAATTGGAACAACAGAACAAAGTGTTCCGATTCACCCCGTAATTTTTTTTCCTGTGGCATTTTTCAGAATTCTTCATTTTTATGACACAATTTATAAAAAATGTAAATTCTAATACGGTATTCTGTTGTTCAGATACATGCATTATTGAAACATACCAGTCTTAGGTTTAAAATATAAGAAGGTTTGTTCTGGCATATGAAGTTTTTCAGTCTATGAAAATGTGATGTTTTCTAGCATTCCACATGCAGCCTTCCTTAGAAGCCAGTAGCGTTTCCAGATTGACAAAAGTAATTTTTTCCTACTTCCTATGATCTTGCCTTTCTAAAAAAAAAGTTAATGGCGAAAAATACCCAATAGTATATTTATGAAGAATTTCTTTGTACGGGCGGGAAGTTTTGTTCCGATTGACCCCGCTGTTCCTATACACCCCATTTTACGGTACTGTAACAGTTTTAGAAAATTTGGGTAAGTATGGGGGAGTTGAGAGCATATGCCGATAAGTCAATATGTAACAATGAATTAATGCATCTTAAGACAATTATTTCCAAGAAAGATTGACACAAGAAAAGTTTAGAAGGGCCTTCACACAAATTTATTTATTTGTATTCTTAAAATTAATGCATAATGGGACTGCTACATAAAAAAATCGGAAAAAGTAAATTCCTCCCTAGAATCAGTGATTGGTCTTAGGAGAACTTAAAAATTTGAAAATGTTGGATGATATAGCAGAATACTATTACCAAACTAAAATTTGACCTTCTTGGTGACAGTTGGTCAATTTTGATAATTTTTTTTGAATGAAAAAATGTGTCCTTTTTCGTCCGACGTTCTCGAAATTCGAACGGCATTTTCGTATTCTGTTCGAAAACAATGCATTTCGCGGGTTTTTTTTGGCAAATTCGCGATGTTAGCCCACCGTTCTTCCAATTTTGGCGTCAGCTTTAAAACATTTTCCTGTGGCATATAAATAATTTTAACTTTTTCTGCAATGGAGTTTGCACACTGAAAAAAGGAAAGAGCGTCGTTGACAAATGCTGTTCTAGATCTTACTCTCTGCCACACCTGGTGCCTGACCATACCTCCAACTCCATCCACAGCTCCCTTTCCATGTAACGTAGCAAAAAAATGCCAGTTGAGGTATAAATTATAATCAGTTATACCATATGTGTATTTTATTAATCTTAAGAAATACATTTCAATTACATGCCGACATAATTAAAAATTTAAAAATCAGAATACCAGAACCTTTAGTACTCGTACCATATTATGCTATATACATGTATTGCTCATCCTGTTCTTTTTACCTATTTAATTGGAAATTTACTTTTGCTACGGACGTAACATAGAGCCATTTATTATGTCCAAAATGTTACGTCTGTAACAGCATTAATTCAAAAACTAAATCAGTTGCAATATTTTTAACTATGGTGGGCAATTACTCTAAGAATTTGCCAAAAGGACCATTAAGGGTTTTTTTTAATTTTGATGTTTTAGGACGTAATGACAACTTTTGCTTCTTTTTTGTTACAGACGTAACATCAAACTTCTTTTTTTCAAACTTCAATTACACCATTTAGACCAATAAAAAGAAACTAATGAATGCATATTATTATAGTACCGTCTTAGTAGTTAAAATTGTGCTACAAGTAGTTATTTTTGTTTTTATTTTTCGATGAGAAATATGCATTTGAAAATGTGTTCTTTTTTCTGATTTTTACAAGTTCGTGAATATCGTACTTCCAACTAAGAAAACAAGTATTATTCTAACTCTCACCAAAAAACCAATGCAGGATTCTTAAAATATACATCTTAAGCTTTAAAATGATGTATAACATAGCAACATAACTTCAATATGAATTTTTGACCAATTGGTTTCACTTTTCATGGAATGGCCCTATAATGAAGTGTAAATAACTAGTACATGACTCATTTATGAAAGGATTTTAAATATTTCGATCACTTTGGTTAACAGAGTGGACATATAACAGAGTGGACAAATAAGCCTTTAAAAATATCTGTATAATCACAAAAAAAAGTTAGAATCACAGAACAAGCATAAAGTGGAACAAACAGCCTAAAACTGTAAGTCTGTCTGCAATTTCAAGAAAAAATCTATTTTTTTCATCATGAAATCGGCTCTAACAGAGTGGACATCCAACAGTCCAAATTAACTACCATAAGAAAAGAATTAGGCTCACCCTGGTTGTTGACTACATAATTCAATGAAGCAAGCTAATTACGGCAGTTATACTACCTATATTTTTAAAAAAATATATCAGATTGAATGCAATTGTTTATTTTATTTCCAAAAGGCATATAACAGAGTGGACAATTCGAAACATAGAAAATCTAGGGACATGGATAAATAATAGTGTTTTTTGATGAAATTTTTTTTCATTTGCGTAATAATCTGCAGAAATGGTGTCAGAAGCATCTTTTGTGCAATACAGTGTCATTTATTTTGTTGTCACATTTCAGCTTAATTTTAAATCACATTTAAAACTCTAACAATTTGAAGCTGGGACACGTCATTTTCTCCTTCTTCTGACAAAGATAATTTTTTTTGTGTCATTTCTAAATGGATTATACCAAATCAATTGATACTTGACGGCACAAAATTAAATGGAGAACCAATAAAAAATACACTTAATGGGTGGTTGTTATTAAAATTGATTTTAAAAAATTCTAAAGTCTCGGACATGATTTGTACCATTTTCGTCGGAATGACCCACATTCTATGTGATATGACTCATCTAAATCACTTGTTTTAATTTTGCAACTAAATTATTTTAGTTGAGTCACAGTTCAACTTAAAATTACAGAAACTGCAGAGTTTTAAGATAAGATTTGGTGGGGCATAGTGAAATTAGATAAATTTTTTTTTTTTCAAAACGAAAAAAATAAGAAAAAGAAAGAAAGAACGAAACATTTGTTCTTAAAATTATTTTAGTTGAGTCACAATTCAACTTACAATTACAGAAACTGCAGAGTGTTTCGTCATTGTTGCACAGTTTTCCAAAATTAAGAAATAAGGTTAGGTGGGGCATAGTGAAATAAGATAAATTATTTTTTTCAAAATTAAAAAAAATAAGAAAAAGAAAGAAAGAACGAAACATTTGTTTTGAAAATTATTTTAGTTGAGTCACAGTTCAACTTAAAATTACAGAAACTGCAGAGTGCTTCTTAATTAGCACAGGGCTTGTTGCACAGTTTTCCAAAATTAGGAAATAAGGTTAGGTGGGACATAGTGAAGTAAGAAAAATTATTATTTTTTAAATGAAAAAAGTAAGAAAAAGAAAGAAAGAACGAAACATTTGTTTTGAAAACAGCACACAAAGAAAGAGCAATGTATTAATTAAAAAAGTTTTTGGTAGTAAATTTGAACCTAAAAAAAGTGGAAATTTTTTACTTCAAAAATTTATGAGTAAAGCAAAAAATAAAATATTTTCCTAATGAAATGCTTTCTAGTTGATTATTAAAAATAGTTTCGATCAAAGGAATGAGTAAATAAAAGATTTACTAAGTAGAGGAAGGGTGGGCATAGCGGCCACCCTAAGGAACATCTATTTTTTTCCACCCCTAAACTTTATTGAAACATTTTATAAATCCCTTCAACATTTAGTATGGTTACTTAGGTCTGATTAAAAAATATAAACAACTAGATTTTTAAACTTTATTTGTACAAAAATTTTACTTTACCAGAAGCTGTCAAAGTGGCCACTTTGCCCCACTAGGTAGGGCAAAGTGGCCACTGCCTAAATAGATTTAGATAGTATGGAAAAAATTAAACGCATTTAGTTTCAGAACTCAGAACAATTGTATTAGGGTTTTAAACAAAAATAGGCATTACTAAAAGTATGTGAAGTTATGAAATCACTGGTATTTACATAAATCACAAATAAACTCACCGTCCTCCTCTTCGGCTCCTGTGCAGGCTTCGTGAGCAGATTTGAGGCACCCAAAACATCTAATCCAGCCTTCGTTGTCCTTAGATTTCGAGTAACAATCACCAAAGAAAAAACAATCGACGTTTCGAATTGAACAATCGAGTGGCCACGGCTGTGGCCACTTTGCCCTCTTAGCGCGCCATTTTCGAAAGAACAATATTTCACGTACAACCAGTTGTATCTACTGTTGAGACATGTGAATTCAAAGCTAGAAACTTGGTGTTTTGCACCATTGATGTAAAATTTACTTCACCTAGTCCTAAAATAAACTAAAGCGAAACATGTGATGCACTTACCTAACACCAGAGGGTCGAAAAAGTGAAAAATTTGTGATATCTCCTTGAGTTTGCGTTTGAGCGGCATATAAACTATAACACAACAACAACGGCTGCCGGGCGAGTAGTTGAGTCTATTGCCGCTAAGCTGCAGCAATATATAGGGAGGAAAACTTCAAGTGGCCACTTTTCCCACCGTTCCCCTATATGAATAGATGTTAAAGCTATAATTACATTCATTAATTAACAAATTAAAAAAATAAGTAAATGAGCGAATAAAATAGTGCATGCATAATAAAATAGGTGAATTAATATATAAATAAGGGTAATATTTAATTAAAAGAATACGCAAATATTTTACTCAATAAATAAGTTGAATATACATTTTCACTTCGCTCAGCACGCAAGACGTTAAAAACAAAAGTATGCTTAGCACTAAATAAATAAATACTGCACCGATTATTAGTAGACCTGTATAAGCATTTAAAATGTTACCAATAAAAATTTTATCATTTTATCATTAAAAAATTAATTTTTGACTTACAACGGAATATTATGAGCATCAATTTTTGCAAATTATTTGTGTTATCACGTGGTTTCCTCTTCGGAGATAACTTTTGCCTGACTGTAATAGACTACATGTGGTACTACATACCTCAAATTTCCAGATTATTGGCGCTAAAAACAGAGTAAATATTTCCCATTTCACATTGTCCCGCTCTTTCATTTTGCCTCTAGGGTCATTCCATAGAAATGTCAACCTCAGCCGAAGAAAAAAAAAATACCGAAGTAAAAAAAGTATCAATAAATAAATAAATAAATAAATAAAAATCATGCAACATAAGAAGTTAAAAAGAATTGAAAAAGTACTGTAATTATCACTGAAATTAGCTATAATAAATAGTTTGTAGTGTGTTTACTGTTTGTTATTCAATGATTGTTAGTCACGTTACGTTAGTCACACTCCATCTTCAGTAAAAGTGACACTTAACACTAAAAAAATTAAGATTAAATAAATGTGTTTTATGTTTTTAAAAGCCAACTTTGCACATTTTTCAAATATATCATTCAATTTTTAACACTTGCTTAACTTTGAGAAATTTTTACCTCACAACATGAGCATTCATTTTCAGGGTTGCAAAAATGTTACTTTAGTCACGCTGCTATTTTGGTTGAAAAAATATCTACATTCGGTAATTTTGTTTTAAATTCTTACCAGAAATGATACATAGATACCATGTACATTGTAAACCCACCAGCATAACTAAAAAATATTTCTTATCCTTGAAGTTACAAGTAAAACGTTTTAAAAAATCAGCTCTGAATGTTACGTTAGTCACTATGGAATGACCCTCCATTCCCCCCCTGATAATTTGGAGGAATTATTTTTCCAAATGAATTGATGTCTTGATTCAACGCTAAATGACTACATAGGATAACTTTATGCGATGCACTGCAAAAAGTAAACTTGTTTTTGCAGTATAATGCTGGAAGCAGAGGTTCCAGTTTAAAACTGTAAAATGCACAGTAATGAACTGTAAAACTGGCAATTTTACATTTTATTCCTGTAAAGAAGACAGTTTAGTTTATTACCGCAATTTTACAGTTTATTACCACAAAATTATCCGTATTATACTGTAAAAACAACAGTATAATACTGGCAGCAGAGGTTCCAGTTCAAAATTGTAAAATGCACAGTAATACACTGTAAAATTAGCGATTTCAGTTTATTACTGCAAAGCAGCAGTTTTGCGGTTTATTAGCGTAAAATTGGCAGTTTTTGCAGTGTGTTACTATAAAATTAGCTGTATTGTAAAAACAACATCTATTTTTTCACAGTATGTGAGAAACGCAGAGGCAGCTCCAGGGCCTCGTTGGCAGTGGGTCTCGCATTCACTCATCGTTATTGAAGAGCTTGTCGACTTTCAAGCAAAAATAGTGGTTACCATCTGATTTTTAAAATGCTTGCTTTTCAAAACGGCTTCTTAGATATCAGAATTTTGGAAGTGGAGGAGGAGGAGGCTATTTCCTGAAGTCATTCCTCTTAAAGAAATTCAGTGGCGGATTGAGGAACAAAAGCAAATATCTTCGAACTCTTCTGAATGCATTTATTAAAGTATTTTGCTTCGTATCAGATACATACACACTCTAGTCAAAAGCTCCATTTTTTATTTAAAATTAAGAACAAATTATGTTACGTACAAAAGTAAGCACAGAAGTTCGACCTGTAAATATAAAATGCTAAAAGCTCGTACCCGTCGGTTAAACTTCGGCAAAAAAGTTGCCTCACTTATCTTAATGAAAATTTTTCTTTGTGGAGCAGAGAACAAAACAGTTTTATGGTGGGCCATTGGATTCCAAATGTCAATAAAGCCTAGAATTATGCCTTAATACCTCAAGTATTAAAATTTTCCAAAAGAAATCATCGACCTCCCCCAACGTAGCCAAAGATTTGCGTGTTTCTATATAAAAAAGTTTCTAGAAAGAACCTCGGAACCCATTACCTTAGTGATTTTGGTCGTAACAGTTCCCATGTGAACATACCATCCTACTAGAATTGACAGTATGACTTAAAATCAAAGGCCCTGAAAGGAATAACGCCCAACCCCTCGCCCTCACTGCGCCTGTCACTGCTGCCTGTCACTTAGACTTTCATTTTGTAGCGTTAAAATCATACTGTCGTGCTAAGCACATATTTTGTATTTGAGAATTTTATTAAAATTTGGCTTATTATCACCGAGTGAGTCTTTTCAAAATATTTTATACAATGAAGTATAATGTTTTATGGTTATTTGTAAATGAGAAATAGTTTTAAAAATAGTCTGAAAAATTATTATCTCAATCAAACATATATGGAGATGTAAAAGCAATACAGTTTACTCTCGATTGCGGAATAGTACGGTAACCGCGGATAAACGAAAATGGCGGAGAATCGGCAAAAAAAAGTAAAAAATTATAACAGTGCTTGCAATAGCAGTGCAACAAGTCAATGACACAGCACATACATTGAAATTTTTGCTGGAAATGATAGCAATGAATGTAAAAATATTTTTAAAAGCTAAAACCACCAATAACGCACTCGCATTTTTCAACATGCAGTAATAAATTATTACAGTAAAAAGGGAGCAAGTGAGAAATCCGAACGCGGATAATCCAAACCATGGATGGTCTGAACCGCGGATTTTTTTTTTTTTTTAATCCGCAGTTTACTGTACCTCATTTTGAGCTCAGCTGCCCAACTTTCGCACTGAGCTCAGAAGCTTCTAGAAACATTAAAATATTTTTTTTTTTTAACTTTCAGAAGCAGTTGTAAACAAAATGCAGGGTAGTTGCAGTGGCAGATTTTACAGGTTTGGGGTTCGTCACATTGCTTTTTTAGTTCATCGTATTTAAATGAGGGCTTAAGAAAAGGTACTGAGATACCCTTCGGGTTATGGGAGCCCCTCGAAATTACTACCAGCGGATATGGTAATTCCGCCACTAAATAGTTGCCTGTTTCAGTCCCATAAAATCTCAGCAGGCCTACAAGAAGGGACAAGAAAAAAAAAATCTGCGCTTTTCCCCCTTTTGTTGCTTTACACATGAAAGCTATCACAAATTTTAACTAAAAATAATTTTTATGCCTAATTTTGCCTTTTCATTAACATAAAAAACAGTAAATCCGTTCGCAATGTGGAATTTTGAAGAACTTCTCACAACTTTTCAAGAATCAGAAAATCGGGTGATTTTTTTTTTTTTTTTCTTTTTTTAAAGTTTTGCAGCATTTATGATTTGTCCCCTAGCCTGGAGTAGAAGCGATTAAATTGTTCCATTATTAACGGTGAAATTCGTTTTAAATTTATCATGTGCTTTCTAATTTCTAAAATGTATAACTTTATGGTCCTTGGACTTTACTCTGATGGAACGACAGTGAGAAGACTGAAACAATGATCAAACGTTAACTTTATCTTTTGATAAATTTTAAAAAGTAACACAAATAATTTGATTTCAAAAAACGGAGGATAATTTTTTTTTTTAAATACATGCATATTTAGAAACTCATCTTTGAAATAAAAACTATTAAGAGTAGGGCGTAAAATGAGCAATGCAGCAAGTGTAAAATTAAGTAAGAAATGCTTCATTTTACAAACTAAACAGGATGCTAAAATTGGGTACAAGTGTCATGATGAATAGAAGTGTTTTAGAATTCAAGACAATAATTAATATCTCATTAAAATAAATTCAAAAGCTATGTTCTATAATTCCAGCTCCCCACATAAAAATTTACTCATGGAATTTTAATTGATGTTGTGAACACGAAACAGTCGCGTACCCAGGAATTTATTTTAGGGGATGCACATGGTCATTGCATCAAAAGAAGTCAAATTTTCCAGTTTTTAATAACCTCTTGAAAAAAACTGAAGCATAAGTTATTTTAGTGTTCTTTTTTTGCTTCGGATTAATGTGATTTTGATCATTTAAAAAAATACAAAAATAAATATCATCAAAAAAAAAAAAAAGAGCAAAATGCCATGAGAATCAACATTATCTATTTACCAGAATAGTGAAATCTATTTTTTTGAAAAAAAAAATCCAAATCATTAATTTAATGAAAAAAAAAGGTTAAAATTAGGGCCTGCATTATAAACAAAACCTCATAAGTGCAAACACAGTTGCATATTTTTGCTTCTTTTGAAGATGTTAGTTGCGCATCAATCCATAAAAATAGTTTTTTTCAGATGTACATTCATTTTTTTTAGATGTATTTTCAGGTGCATTTATATTCGTTCAACTGAAGAAAATATGTTGCTAAATACTTTGCAGTTCAAAAGGAAAGAAAAATTGCGCAACCCATGGAAAGCCATTTCGTGGAAATGAATAATGTCCTTCTGACTCTTCCATTTGTCAGTAATAGAAAAAGAGAGAGAGGGAGAGAAGAAAAAAAAGATTTAGATAGGCAGAAATTCTGAATTAGAGCATTTATTTAGGATGCATTTAGTAGGTTTTAGCATCTGAGATATTTAAGTTTCAACACTGTAAGGCAGCCTTGGAATAATCACCACGTAATCGTAATCCGCGTAATCGATTACGCTTTTCTGTAATCGTAATCGTAATTATAATTTAGAAATGAGACACCCGTAATCGTGTAATCGTTATTTTAATCCCGTATTTCTTATGTAATCGTAATTGTAATCTTTCCTTCAATAATCGTAATTTAGCCTTTTAATTGTGTAATCTAACTTTTTTTTTCAAAATATTTTTACACATA
This sequence comes from Uloborus plumipes, assembly GCA_038373865.1. NCBI lineage: Eukaryota > Metazoa > Arthropoda > Arachnida > Araneae > Uloboridae > Uloborus > Uloborus plumipes. Next base: position 48,198 of record JAXGGA010005300.1, on the reverse strand, counting down.
AGTTAATCTTAGATAATGCTTAATATTTTTATGCTCATATTATTTTTATTTAATAAGTATATAAAAGAAGGAAAAGTTACATATTTATAGATTTCTGAAATATTTTTAATGTTTAAAAGATGTTAAATTTTACTTGAGAATTTTAAGAGAACTTTAGAAAGAATTTTTTAAGAACTTTAATATATTCCAATTTTGATTACATGTAGACAATTTATAAAATGCCAATATATATTTTTCGTGATGGTAAATTTTTACCAAAATAAACAAATGGTTAATTTAACAGAATATAATAAAAAATATTACGTGCTGTGCAATATTGTGTGATATTTTAACGAAGTTTTAAATTTTACATGCTTCGTTTTCCTTTCGCTTAACTAATAAGGTGCATTGAAACTTGCCCCCCCCCCCTAACAAAAATTTCTGGATTCTCCTCTGTATATATTCCTCCGAAAGCTGTAATCGTGTAATCGTAATCGTAATCGGCATATAATAATCGCAATCGAGTACATTTTCTCGTAATTGTCTTCACGCCTGCTGTAAGGTCATCATTTAGAATATTTACTCGATTTTCCCCACATGAGTTTAAAGAAGTAAAAGTATACCCATGAAAAATTATCTTATCGAAAAGAATAAAACGAAAGAATATACCGATAAGTGGTGACAAGAATTAAATGCTTCAAGCTTTTCCAATAATATCTGCAGAATTTGAAGGAATATTTTAATCTTTAGAAATGATATTAATTGACTATTTCTGTAAGAATATTTTTTATAATACATACATTTTTCGCTTTAATAACAAAATGAAAAATATAGAAAGGCCAATTATTTTATATTTGCATGCAATACCTTCCCTTTAGTAAAAAATTATGATCAATTCATGTCGTTTTAATATTTAGTGCATACTTCAGAGCGTTTTAGTGCATACTTGCTTACGTATTTTAGCCATTTTTTGACTATATAGTCCGGACTCTGAGTATAAATCAAAACATATCCTTAAAAATTTTTAATGTCAAAAAAATATCTTGGGGAGGAGGGGAGGTCGCATATGTCTCTTTGCCCTTGGGTACGCTACTGACACTAAAATCTTTTTTCTTCACCACGTTTTATTCAAATTTCAAAGACATTGCTTGCGATAAAAACCTATCTATTTCAAAAACATCATATTACGCATGTTCAACAATTTTTATTTTTTAATGCAACTGTGATGATAAAAAAAATCATTTTTCTTATATTCTGAAAAAGTTTTCTACCTCTTTTGATTAACGAAAAAGAAACTTCGGATACTTTTTTTTCAGCAAAGAAATCAGGTACTCACATACTCCAGTTGTTATAATGGAATGACATTGAAATGCTAAAGGTTAAAACCTATGTGGCAATCCAGTCTCGGTTTCCCGACGTTTTCTACCCATTCAGAAAATAGAGGGGGACTCATTGTAAACAGGCAAATACACGCCTTTGTTTCGTTTGGAGGGCGAAAATTGAAGAAGTCGAAACAGGAAGTTAGGGAACTGGACTCTCAGGAATTCAATGGTTTGAAATCTGATGCACCTGTTGTGGAAGCTACGGTTGAAGGACTATGAATAGGAAAACTCCCATTCTTGAGAAGGAAGTGTGTGGTTATCTGAATTCTTTCTAGAGGTTGTAGCTTTATAAATCAACGTTTCTTGCAAGGGTCTAAGAAGCACTAAGAGAATTGGATAGTTGGGAATTGTTCTCTTGTCGAAAATTCACTATTCTCTTAAAAATGCACAATCAACTGTTTCATTTTTCAGTTTCTTGGCCGATAACAGTCGTCACTCCTATTATTTATAAACAGCAACCTGTCAGGTTGATGATCCCTAGAAAATTCCCCCACCTGGTGCCAAGTCAATGATAAAATTCACTTCTTAGTGGATTGTTGTTCCGCTTCTAGTGCCTTTGTAAACACTTGCTGATAAAATTTCATTCCTGTCAAGTCACAATTTTCTTTAACAATTAGCTCAAATCACCCCCACCCCCACCTTTTCTGGAAACTGTTTAGCAAAATGTACTTAATCCCTGGAAAAAGAAAAAGAAAACTTGAATATATTTTTTTTTTGGCATACCATGCAAGCGATTTTCGAACAGCTTTTCATAAAAACACACCTAAAAGATTTATATTCAGTTGATGAAGATAGATTGTGGTGTTACGAAACAATTATAAAAGCGGTAATAAAGTAAAGATATTAGGGAGCTACGCTTTATCGAATATTCAGTGGTCACTGACATAATTGAAATACATACTAATTTAACTTTTTGAACAATGTAAATATTTTACTAATATGTTTTCTGAAATTTTCATATTGCGCTGATATTTATTTTTGTTCAGGTGCATTTCTTTCTTTTTCTTTCTTTATTATTATTATTATTATTAATTTATTTATATATTTATTTAAAAAAATGTTTTGGGTATTAATATTACTTCAGACATTTATTTTTCTTTCTAAGAAAAATGAAACCCCCACACTTATTTTTTTTCTTTTGAAATTTTAAAACGAAAAGGAAATTAGTTAATTTTTTTTAAATAATTTTTTTAAAGTGACAAAATAGATGCTCGTGTATTGAAGCAAAAATCGTAGTAAAACTTAAGTGGGTTTAAAGAACAATAAGTAAAAGGCATGTCAATGTTTTTAAAATAGTTCAACATTAAAGCTTAGCTACTTATAATGCTTTTTAAGCTTTAATATCGATACAAATATTTTTTCTTTTACTGTCTTCAAAATTTATGTGATACACAAACTATTCCCCACCCCCCCTTCTATCGAAAGGTCCTTTTATCTAACAGTTTTAAGTTTTTCGTCTCAAATTAAGTTTAAGTCTTATTCATATTCTATAGTAGTTTACTGGAAGACGAAAGCAAAGATATTTTAATGGATATTTTATTTCTCATCATAGGAAAATATGTATGGATTTTAATTAATCTTAACCCATTAATGCCTAGCGTCCCTTTTTAGGGATGGTCCAAAAAAGGGTCTGAATTTCCCAAAAATGAACATTTTAACCAAATAATAGTGTTCAATTAGTACCTTGGTATTGTTTCAATTTGTCATCAACAGATTGCAGCACATAACCATTGTAAAGTGCGTTCTGTAGCAGTTTTAAAATGATCTTTATCAAAAATGACATCGTTCTCAATCTCAAGGAAAAAAGCTAAGTTTTCAAATTATTCCCAGCTTCCCAGTTTATGTTAATAGCTTATTTTATTTCTTCTTATAGAATGTCTTTTTAAATATTATATCGTAGGCAGAAAAAAATTTCAGTAAAAAAAGTATGTACTATCTGGGGTCTATCGTAACTTTTAAGGGATGATTTTTCTTTCCTTAATAAAAAAAATATTTTTGCATAATATTTTTTTTAATTATTTTTCCTGTTCATTAAACACTTTGTAACCAGTATACAAAGTATCTTTGAGGAAAAAAATGTCAGGCATTAATGGGTTAATTATGAAAGAAAAAGAAATGTATGCGTTTTTGGAATAAACTCATTTTAAGCAACAAACAGATAATTTGAAATAAATAAATACTTTTCGGTAAAAAAGTGAAAATTTCAACAATAGTGTTTAATAAAAGCTTGAAATTGCAAGGAAAAAAAACCAGACCCGATTTTTCAGGACTATAAGGAACCTCTATTTGAATGGTTAGAAACATGGCTCATTTTTGTACAAAAGAAGTGCGGGAGTCCTATAGTCTTAAGAATTTATTTTTATATGCGTAAAAGCGTAAATAGTAGCAGTAGTAATTTCGTACGTAGTACAGTCGAACTCGCTTATAACGAGCACGAAGGGACCGTAACATGTTGCTCGTTAAATCCGAGTGCTCGTAATAAACGAGTCCTTACGGCCGGCGTGCAAACAGAAGGGGTGGGGGCTTGGGAGGTCAAATAATTGAGTTTACTTACAATTTAATTAATACTTACTTTAATTACATCAATTAATTAAATTAAATACTGTTCTTTATTTAATGATTTCTCTGTAAACAATTAGCCCCACCTGTTATACCGGATTTGTGAACTCTCTCTATTGATACTGGAATGCTGGTGGAGTTTTTCATACAAAAGTATTGAACCGCAATGGAAAAAAAATGAAGATAAGACAGGAATTTGACTAGAAAGATGAGAAAAAAAGACTGCGAGACAGAAAAAATTGCTCGTTAAAACCGGGTCTTGCTCGTTAAAAACGAATTCTGTCCCATAGACTTAACATTGATCCAACCAAATATTCTCGTTTCCCTCGTTAAATCCGAGTTCTCGTTATATCCGAGCTCGTTATAAACGAGTTCGACTGTAGTTATTTTCATACGTAATGTGCTCCGGTGAAATCCCTTAGGCAAATTGCGCCGTGCTTTGAAACACCTAAGGAAGGGCGGCATTTCACCATTTTATTTGAGGGGGCAAGATTTTTAAAGATAAAATACCTCAGTATGAAATAAAATACCTATTGGTTGGCATAAAGAGGTCTTTAAAATAATTTTATATTAAGAAAAATTAGAGTAATTAAAACACTTTAAGTTTTTATGTCCAAAGATTTAATTTTCTCGTAACGAGCTATAACACTGCTATAGCTCGTTATAAGAAAAGCTATAAGCTATAGGCATGGTAGAAATTAGTTTTTAACTTTTGTTTAAGTTTTAATCTACAATGCTTGGAGACAAGAACAAGAGAAAATTTTGCTTTTCATCAACTATCCAGTCTAAGAGTAAAATCCTTTCTTGTTCTGTTGTGCTTATGTTAGTTAGAAAACACATGTTTCCGATTCCTTTCTCTTTGAAATAATCTCGAGGAAAAAGTTTCGAGTTTCATCAGATTTTGTTAAAAATTGACAAAGTTTCTAAATTTATTTTGCGTGCATCAAGAGAATGAGTTTCAATCTTTTTGCATTTATTTTAGAGTTTGATGGAATAAAGACCTATATCGATTTTTATTCCATCACCACAGTTCACACACCCGTCATTGATTTGTGGAAAATATAAATTGAATGTCCCTTTTTCTTTATCATTCCGCGGGAAACATTTGGGAGTGCAACCGCCCCCTCTTGCCCCCCTTATTTGCCGCCCCTGCACCTAAGGATGAAATCTAGCCCCTAATTTGTTTAGTTTTTAACAGGATTATCTTATAATTAAGCTGTATAACTAAGTTTACTAATTTGCTTAAACCATTTGCATGTGTGTGACATTTGTACGCATATATTTGCACTTTACTCCCGGAATTCTAAGCTTTGGGGAATGTTAGGAGCTATTATGTATCATTATATAAAATCACAAAAAAAAAAAAAAAAAAAAATGTTCGTAAAAAAAACAAAAAAATCCGGAAATAAAGTTCAAATGAATGAGTAAAAAGTGCTCATTTATGCGGATGGTTTGGGCCATTTACGGTTGTTTGATTGAAAGCGATAATTGATAATCCAGCATTAGAATCAATTTATGTTCAAGGATATAAGAAAAATACCAGGTAGACAGTATCGTATATTGCTATCGAAAAACACGTTTTCAATTTCTTCTGAAATAGCTACGCACAGAAAAATGTCTCAGTATATTTTTCTTATAAGGGTGATTCTCTGTAAACTGGTAATTGGCTGTCCAGACTGAGTATTTAAAAAATAATAAAGTGTAATAAAGTAATTATCACTCTTAATACAAGTAAAGCATTAATACTTTGTGGCCCAATTGTATATGGAGTGATAACAACTGAATATTTTTTTCTAGAAATTATCTAAGCTCCAAAAACACAGTCCCCTGGCTGTCCCAATCCCATAGTCTAACTGTTAAAGATAGTCTTTCAAAAAACCTATAAACACTACATAAATTTGGCAATTAATATCTAAAAATAGAATAATGAAGCTATATTTTTCTTATGAAATAAGGTATAATTACGTATTTCTAAAACTTAAAATTGTCACGTAAATTCTGTCCGGAGTTTCTTCAAACAGTCCCCTGCAACAAATTCAAAGCTGTAATACGAAAAATCTATAATATTTGCAAATTCTTTTTGGCATGAAGTTTAAAGCAGGGTTGGCAAGGTTTTGCACAGAACGGTAAAAACCACGGTTTAAACCATGGTTTAAACCGTCCTGTCTAAAACCCATGTGTCCAAAACTGTCCAAAACTACATTTTTAGTACAATTTTATATTTTGAACAAATATCAAAAGCACAAAATTATACTTGAAGTTAAGATTTAATTTATTTAATGTAAACATTTAAATATGTACATAAAAACATATATAAGATTTTCAGCTGATACTAATCTAGCTACTTAGAAGTTACTGTTCTTCATTAAAAAATTAATTAGTTCTCATAAGTTTATATTATTTTATTTTTAATACTTGCTAAACTTCTTTTAAATATAGATGCAAATGAGGGTGTTCAAAAGGTACAATAATCGACTTAAATGCAAAAAATCAGTTTTGCAACTAATTAAAAAGATAACACAACATTTGAAAATGTTACAGCGACATTTACTGAATGTTTAATTATTTCACAAAATATTAGGAATAAATTTAAAAGTAGTAAAATTTAAAAAAAATATGTATATACATATGTACACATTAGTAATCTGGTTCAATTGGTCCTCTTAACATCCGATAGCACATGACCAGTGTCTCGTGTATATTTAATTACATTTTTACAAGTGATTTTTGTTTCTTTAATTTGAAACAATACGTCTTTTCGAGTTTGTCAGATACCACTATTTACGCCCGAGCCCTTCATATATATATTGTTAGAAACAAAATACACAGTATTAAAAATAAAAATCAAAAATAGAAAATTTTTCTTGAGTAGCAAAAAAAAAAATTTATCATCAGTTTATTATTCTTCAATCTAAGGTTAAAAAAATTATTTGAACATCACTGAAAACATTATTGTAAAGAAACCACAAAAGACTTCAGTTTTACACATTTTGAGTTACAAATGGAGCTGAAATTATCTGCTTCAAGAGTGTTTTTTTGACAATGCTACCAATTCCTATTTTATGAAATTTTTATGCAGTGGAGTTATGAGTAAATTGTTCATTTTTTAACGTAAATTAAAATTACTAATATAATTAAATATTGTCAAATTTTAATTAATTACAACTAATTAACACTAAGAAACTAAGATGTATGCATTATCAATATTACAGCTAATAGAAATTAGTCAGCTTAAAACCCTTTTGACATGCTTTAGACAGTTAAGGACACTTTTGGACAGTTTAAGACTTTTGGACAGTTTTCGACAGTTTTGGACAGTAAAACCCACCTGTCTTGTCCAAAACCAGTTTTGGACGTCCAAAACCCCAACCCTGGTTTAAAGTAATCAGTGTGAATTTACCGAAATCGCCGAAAACGGTGTTGAAACGCTACTTTGCTTAGTTTGAGAGCCACATTTGTGATGAAAATATGCATCAGGGTCGTTGCGAAAACAGTCCTCTAAGAAGTGATTTTATTAATGTCAATTAATTTAATTATAAAACATATTAGTTATTATGTCTACGATTTGTGCCTAAATTTATAGGTAGTCTCGTAACTAATTATGTTCCAATGGTTTTGCAGATATTACGCAACAAAAAGCAAAAACACAGTCACCTGGCACAGTCCCCTGCCTATTTATACTAGGCGGGGGACTTAACCCCTAATATGATTTATCAGAAAAACACGAACTTCAATTGGCCCTCTTTCAAACCAAAGTAATAGATTCATTTTCTGAGCAGTAGTATTGTAATTATACAAACATTTCAAAAAACCGTGCCCGGACAGATTTCGTGTGAAAAATGACGAGTTTACGGAGAATGGCCCAAAAATCTTCTCCTTGAAAGTGTTCAAAATTTTCTAACATTAAATTATTAATATAGATTAGTTTTCATATCCGTCATTATTTTTGCACGCAAATTTACTTGTAGCAAGACCCCCTAAAGTAGATAATTCTTGCTTTCAGCCCGGAGAACTCGGTCCCTTTTAGCTCCGCCTCCTAAATGACGCGCAAAACTTCCAGCCAATAACAGCTTTGAAGCGAAAATCCATTGATTCTTGCCCGAGCATTTTTCCCTTTCCCATTAACGACACTTGCCAAGAAAGTTGCTGCAGAAAGTGATCAAGGGCAGGCGCCAAATTGCTGAATTCTGATCATCTACATTTGTTGCAAGGTATTTGTTTTGCATTTACTCATTTCATTAAGTTGTGCGTCTATGAAGCAGGGGAGGTGGGGCGGGGGGAGGGGGACGTTCACAGGTAGGAGCACAATCAAAAAGTGAAATAAAGCTTGGGTTAAAATAAAAGAGATGTGGGGTGAATGAGCGCCCATATGCGAAATTTTAGATGGGGCTCAGATATTTTCCCCATAGTTTACAGTTAAAGATAGATTTTTTGTAGTTTGTAAGTCAGTAAAATTGATTTCAGTGCAGATTAGAGTGATTAAAATTTGACATTTCTAATAACTTGATGAAGAAGATGATTATTCTTCTTCAATCATTAATGATCGAAGAAGAAATATTTTATAGACTTGCCGACAATATAGTACTAGAAGCAAGGAAGTATTAATTTCATGGGGGGCTTGAATTCTCACTTTCCCCCCTATATGGGCGCCAATTGTAGGTGGACGCTAGTGGGAAAACAAACTGAGAAAATCCCCCCACCCCCTCCTTCATTGCATTTTTCCTCGAATATTTTTTCAATCTCGATGTTTCATAATTTCACGAAGAACTTTAAAAATAAAAAAAAAAAAAAAACTCCGTGTTTATGAAAATACAGTAAACTTCCGATTATCTTCTGTTCTGATCATCTGCGTGTCTCTCCACGCTTATTTTATTTTTATTACTCTTTACTAATATTTTTTTAACGTTGATAGTATATCGAATGTAGAATAATAAAAAAATAAATAATATAAAAACACAAAAACAACTGTGAGATTTTCTTGTAAAAATTTCGGATACGTACTAATATTATAGTCACTAAATTTATTTGAACTTACGTGTGTTGTTGTTCGTTTTTAGCTCTTACATTTATATTTTTCACATTCAATGTTATTGTTTTTAGCTATAACTTAAATGTATGTATGAGTGTCATTGATATTTTTAGTTATTGTGTACACTAGTATCGTTTCTTAAATATGATTCGTATTATCCGCGGTATTCGCTTTTCAACGTTTACCATGGCACAATTTTTTTTTTCCTCTGATAATCGGCAGTTTAATGCAGAGTAAAATCCAATTGCAACAAACGTTGTACCGGATTTTCGTTGTAATGGAATTCAAGCAATGTTATAGAATTAAATCGGGATTGAAAATTTATTTTGTTGGAACGAATATTTCGTTGTATTGGTACTCGTTGCAACAGGACCTCTCTGTATAGTTAGTCATACCCATTAGTAGCGAAGTCAAAGTACGCTATGAAAATTTGGTTGTAGCCGTAATTTCTTTTAAAATAAAAAAATGAAAACAGAGTAAAACATGAAAAATAAGCAATATCAAACATTTTGGTGAAAAAGTTGAAAAATTTTAGACACTAGAATCTGAAAATCTTTGCTTTTTTTGTGTAGCTTAAGACACTACTATGTTATCTGAATCAATTTTTCTACATGGGTTTGCTCTTTTCAATTTATTTTCCACTTCAACTGCAACATGTACAGATAATTATATTAGGAAAAGTTTAATTACTCTTTGTGTATTTCCAGAATTTTAATTGTTAATTCTTTCTGCGAACGTTGACAACTCTTCATTATATTAATTTCTACTTCTCTGTAAACTGTAAATGAAGCACATTTTTATTTTTCTCTTAAAAACAAATTAAATCAGAAACTATAACGTTATAAGCGTAAATTTGTTGTATACGACTTCGCTATAAACAGACATTACTCATTAAAAAAAAATGCCTCATCAATCAACGATTACCAATGGCATACTTTTTCCCCATTAGTCAAAGGCATGCAAAATAGCAGTAATCAAACCAATTGGTTGTCAAAATTTGAAAAAGAAGAAATATAGGTAAGAAAAAAAAAAAAACAAAATTTCCTGAGTTGCAGTAGACTTTTTGTTTTTGAATGTCTCTGACTCCCTCGATCGCAGGATGAAACGCTCCTCCAAGCCTTTAAATACTACTGAAAATCCTAATTTAATCGGTTGTAAGTTTCGACGGAATAAGAGAAGAGGCTACAGTACCCCCCCCCCCCCCACACACAATAATAATTATATGCCACTGTATAATAATGTATAATTTATTTAAACATAATACAAATTTTTAATCGTAAAAGTAATGCAGTATCAAAAATTCAGCAATTTCATCTAGTGTTAAGTTCTAACCATATTAGCTATAGGCAATTTTGCTATACCCTCTTTCATTCTGCCACTAATACTATACATTAGGGTGTCCCAAAAAAATCGAATTTCTACAAAGCACTTAGCCTTAGTGCGGAAAATGTGTGACTCCCCAACACTAATTACTGGACAAAATTTCTTGACTCTGAGTTAATGCCTTCTGCTCTGGCAAGAGGCTTGAAATTTAGAGATTTTTGGAAAAAAATCGAAAAAAGAGAAAATTTACGAAATGTTTTAAAATTCACAGAATGTTAAACCTTAGTGCTAAAAATTTGTGACTTTCAAACACAAATCACTGAGAAAAATTTCGTGACTCTGAGTTAATACCTTCTGCTCTGGCATGAGGTTTGAATTTTAGAGATTTTAAGAAAAAAATTAAAAAAAAAAAGAGAAATTACAAAATATTTTAAATTTCACCGAATGTTAAGAATTAGTGCAAAAAATTGTGGCTTCCTAACGCTAATATCAGAGCAAAATTTCGGAACTCTAAGTTAATGTCTTCCGCTATGGCAAAAGACTTGAATTTCAGGTAAAAGAACCCAAAAGATTAATATCAGAGCAAAATTTCGAGACTCTGAGAAAATGTCTTCCGCTGTGGCAAAAGACTTGAATTTTAAGTAAAAGAGCCCTAAAGATTTTAATAAAAGAGCCCGAAAGAGAGGCCTTTATTTATAATCTAATTTCATATAGAAATAAGGTCGATCAGAAATTAAAGTATTTATGCAATTAGAAAATCTCAAGACAAATGTTCAAAAAATTATAACTGCATTTTTCATATAGATTTCTACGTATTAAAGAAAAAATTGCAAAGTGGGTTTAAATCTCATCCATTATTCATTTTAAAAACTTTATAATGTACAGTTCACGCTTTAGAATTTACAGTTAGAGAGACATCATGTATAGCTGTAATTTGTAATCACTTTTATGCTGAAAAGCAGGCATATTGCTGGGTGATTTTAATACAGCCAAAATAAACTCGTCTCTTTTCTCTTGGCCACAGACTTAATTTGATGCCTTCGAAACTAACTTCAAGATGCGTTCAACGGCCTGTGTGGGGCAAGGGAATTGAATAAACTTCCATTTTTCGCATGAAACTCCAACAACCAACATATTTCGAAGATCAACTGAAGGAACATTGCGGAGAACTGGTGGAGGCGTTATTTTGCAATTGTTCCAGTCCATCAAAGTAGCATAATCTGCAGCTTCAAAGCTAAGCTTCGGGATGTGGAATAAATATGCCCACATATTCTCAAGAACAGATCCACATTCTCTAGCCTTTAAGATTCTATAAATACCGAGCTCTCTGATAGTCACATTTTCATACGTTATCATACTTAACAGAATGTTTTCTGGACAAGCAAAGAATGCATTCCGAGCAATGATGGGATCGATTACGTTAAGATATATTTTTGGCAAGTATCTTGATGCATGACTTTGTTTGATTCTCCGATTAAACTGAAGTTGAAGTAGATGTGCCAAAAGAGTAGCGAATAGAGTCCTGCGGCTTTTTCTTGATTCTCTTTGGAAGTTTCTTTATTTCTTCAATATCCACTGCACCGATGGACATTAATCTAGTAATCCTTTGATCAGAGAGAAATGGCCTTTCTTTTAACGAAACTCTTTTCTCTTTAGGACATGCACGTGAATACAAATCATGGCACTTACAAGCAGCTATATCAAAGAGTTTCACTGCTACTTCCTTAAATTTCATAAGTAGATCTCTTGTTTTCTCGTTGTGTTTGACTCTTTTAAGAACAGCCTTCATGGCCACATATATTTTGTGATAAGTAAGTATCATCGCAATAACACGCTGTTCTGAAATTACCGCAATGCACGAGTCCTTACACAAGTTTACTATCTTTCTTGCTACACGATCAGCAATAATCGAGAAGCTAGGCTCCTTATTACTAGCCATCTCTGAAGAAAATATTCATCTCTCGTACATACAATATTTTATAACATCTCCATAGGTTAGAAGCGTGCAGACAAAGTCTTTAGCATACCCAAAAATTGTCCATTTAGAAATATCTCTTGGGGGAAAAAAATTCAGCGTTTCGATTTAGACATATTGCAGTAATACGAAAAACACTCCATACAACTTCGAACCAATATTTAACACACGTGACTTCCTTATAGTCTTAACCATATAAACAAAGAAGAGGAGCCCATTTCAGTTCAAGAGGTAGTCGGGTGTTGTTATTCAGGCGATAAAAATTCGAAATATTGGAGCGTATTAGGTATGTAGCAGCTTTGTTATGTGTAACTCGCATTTAAGAATTTTTTAACGAAATGCTCTAATTTCAGGCCTCTTTTCAGAGCATAAGTAATTAGCTCACAGACTCAAAATTTTCCGTATTAGTTTGTGATAGGAAGTCACAATTTTTTTGCACTAATTCTTAACATTCGGTGAAATTTGAAATATTTTGTAAATTTTCTCTTTTTTTGATTTTTTTCTAAAAATTTCTAAAATTCAAGCCTCTTGCCAGAGCAGAAGGTATTAACTCAGAGTCAAGAAATTTTTTTCAGTGATTGGTGTTAGGAAGTCACAAATTTTCAGCACTAAGGCTTAACATTCTGTGGATTTTAAAATATTTTGTAAATTTTCTATGTTTTCGATTTTTTTCCAAAAACCTCTAAACTTCAAGCCTTTTGCCAGAGCAGAAGGCATTAACTCAGAGTCAAGAAATTTTGCCCTGTAATTAGTGTTGAGGAGTCACAAATTTTCCGCACTAAGGCTAAGTGCTTTGTAGAAATTCGATTTTTTCGGGACACCCTACTATACATATTTATTAAATTACAACCTAAATATAAATTAATAAAGGTGTTGCAGTACTAAAAACCTCAGAAATTTCTATTTTGTCTATTGGAAATTAAGACCTATATAAGGGATTAATAAACTTTACAATTTTCTAGTATAAGATTTGACTTTATGGGAGGGAGAGCTAGTTTCCTTAACTCCTCCCCGATATTAATACGTCATTACATATATTTTTATCAGTGAATATCTATTTATTTAAATATAATGTTTAGTTCTTTAAAGTATTGCGGTATGAACAATCTCAGAAATTTTATCTAGTGTAATTTGCGACTTCAAGAGTAGAGGTATATCACCAGGGCCCGATTAAGATATTACGGGGCCCTAGACCAAACATTTTTTTGGGGCCCCCTGTACTGTGGCTTTACAATTTTAGGCATTGGATAAAACAATTTTAGCCATTGATTAGAGCAATTCTAGACACTTGGGGCCCCTAAATAGTGGGGGCCCTAGGCCACGGGCCTATTCAGTAATCAGGCTCTGTATATCACCCCTTACCCCTCCCCCCACGCCCCATAGATCTGCCAATGCATAGCGCAGTCATGTTTCTCTCGCACTGACGATGTGTGGTGACGTACAGGGATAACACATTAAACTGCATATTATTGTATTTTTAGGTTTGCTTTCAAATAAATTACAGTTTGTATTGTAGCTACGTAAAATTAAAAGATATTTTCAAACTGTGTTTCCTGATGGAAATATATTTAATTTAGCTTTTTCAAAAATCAACCAAAAATATTGGGTGTCCGGAGCACTCTCCAGGGTCTGATTACTGAATAGGTCAACTAGGCCGTGGCCTAAGGCCCCCACAATTTAGGGGCCCCCAAATGGCTGAAATTGTTGTAGTCAAGGCCTGAATTTGTTTTATCCTACGCCTAAAATTGTAAAGCCTCAGTACAAGGTGCCCCAAAAAAGTATTTGGCTTAGGGCCCCGTGATATCTTAATCGGGCCCTGGCACTCTCCTGGAACCCCCGTAAATCCATCTTATGTTTGGAAAACTTATTTTTGTGATCTTTTTCATTATTATTTATTTCGTTTTTCGTGTTACGTATGTTAAAAAACATTCCAAATTTCTCTAATTAGTTCGCATTCGTCACTAAATATCTGATTTTTAGCTTTTGAGTTATTCAGGTGGAACATTAAAAGATGTTGCGAAATTTTTCCTATTAATTTTATCGATGTTTTAATGTCTTACACACTGAAAAAAATAAACTTGTTTTTACAGTATAATACTGAAAGCATAGGTTCTAGTTTAAAACATTTAAAACAGTTTCAGTTAAAAATGACAATAATAATGTATAAAACTAGCAATTTTACAGTTTATTACCATAAAATTAATTATTTTATACTATAAAAATAAGAGTATAATACTGGCAGTACAGGTCCCAGTTTAAAACTGTAAAATGCACGGTAATAAACTGTAAAATTAGCAATTTTAATTTATTAGTGTAAAATTACTATATATTTAGCTTTATTATGTAAAAACAACATTTTTTTTGCTGTGCAATTTAAATGTGCTGCTACGGTTAATTATTCTTTTTTGCTGCTTAATTCGGAGACAAGGTATTTTTAATACATAATTCATTACATTTACCGATATACTCGAAAAAAAAATGTAGGTTATAAATTAGTAAATACAGTCTATGAATTTACTTTTCCCATAGATTGTTTGCAGTTGTTTTCTATCTTGTATAAAGACATGTACAGGGTAGCCTAAATAAAAGCGGGCCGAAAAATGAATGATTTCTAATACTTTTCATCTACTTTTATTTATTTTCTGAACAGCTTTTATTTCCGCTCCCTTTTGTTTAAACAATTTACACTTACCTGTTTCAAAGCATGCATGCTTTTTGATGGATGTATTGTTATCATCTCTACTTATTACACTTCCTTTAAGCAATTTTTTTAAAAATAGGTTTTTATTTTAAATTGTGTTTTTAGTGCTGCAGCACTAAAAATTCAGCTCATCTTTTGTGTGAAAAGCTTCGTGAGAGGATAATAATAATAATATTAATGATAATAATAATAATAACTAAATAAATAAATGAACACAGCAGAAAGTCAAAAATCCGTTCACCCTCATAAAGCATTAACAAATATGCCTTATGATCAGGAAACAGTAAGAGTTAGTTTTTGTTAAAAATTGTTAAAAAATGTAATTATATACTTCAACGCGTTATGTACTATATAATACGTTTATCCACGTACATACATACTGGATTATCACTATGTTGGGATAAAGGGCATATTATTTTACTAATCGGCATTTTATCGGTTATCTTCGAAATCCGAATAATTTTAAAATAGGAACTGACCTATGATTCCAATTGGTTTAAAATGGCGGGTATTTCGGAGCTCTGATAACCCGAGCTTTTAAGATTTTTTTTAAAGAAAGTAAGAGTAAAAATTAAGAAATAAATAAAGAAATTAATCCCATGGTTTCTTCGACTGTTCTTTCAGAAAAAAAAGTATTTTTGAAAAAAAATGGGGGAAAATCCAGTTGTGAGGTTTTACTGTAAATAATTAAGTAGGGGGACCTAGGGCAAGAGGAAAAATATTGTATTCAAATTTAAACAATAATTTATAGCTCTATTCATATATTTGTAAGAAAACAAATGCGAGAGAACGTACTGACCAAATCAAAACTTTAGTAGAGAAAGGTTAATCAATTGTTAATTCCGTGTTTATTGTTTGTTAAAGACTCTGAATCTGCACTGTAAAAAATGAACAAAACGAAAAATTGTTTTTACAGTATAATAGAGCTAATTTTACAGTAATAAACTGTGAAATTGCTGATTTAAGTTCATTACCGAGTATTTTACAGTTTAAACTGAAACATCTGCTGCAGTATTATACTATTGTTTTTACAGTATAATACAGCTAAATTTTACGGCAATAAACTAAAATGGCTAACTTCAATGTAAGAAACTCTAAAATTGCTAAATTTACTGTTTATTACTGTGCATTTTACAATTTTAAATTGGAACCTCGGCTGACAGTATTATACTGTAAAAACAACACTTCATCTTTTGCAGTGTAGTTTTTATTCATGGCAACCGTGCACGCAGCCAAACCATTTCAGAGGGAGGGGGGGGGGAGGAGGATTCGTTGATGAAGTAAAATTTAAGTTTATTAGTAATAAATACTGTGCTGCGCAGATGATATTATCTCTTGCATGATAGGTAAGTTTATGAAATTTATAAAATGACTGCTTAACCGTAAACGAAAACACATCAATTCTTCGATATAATTATCAGTGCTTCAGATTTCAGAGGGTAAATATTGCGCCGAATTACAGCGATGGTTAAACTTGACCGTTTTAATGTTTTTCCTAAGAAACAATTGCATATATTTTTCACAACATGAAAATAATTACGAAAACTTCACTGGAAATTTCTCGCATCTTGGTAAATATTGTTTGAAATTTCATTTTTCAATTTGCGAGCTGAAAAAGTGAAATTAATGGTATTACATACCTTATTTTCTCTCACGGTCAGAGAACATTCCCATTACGGGAAACACAATTCCCCTATCAAAGATTTTTACTGTACGTGGCTTCCTTGCTGTGATACTAGATACGTTAGGAAAACGTATTTACAGAAACGCAACCGATAAAAAGTCTTATTTTTAAGCTGTTTTTTCTTTCCTTTTTACATCATATAGTTCCCATTTTGTGTAACGCAGCGGCATATGTAAAGGGAAGAGGTTTGAGGTTTGGCCTCTTTTAGATTTCAAGCTTACTTTAAAAATTCGTTCATTATCCAAAGTGTTTTCTCATTTCTTATCACTTTAAATTTTAAGTGAATTAATTGAAAACGTATTCCTCACGGCCGGACATAGAAGGGGCAGGCAGGGACATTTTCCTCTGGAGGCAGCACAAATAGGGGTAGTAAAATAACAAACACGCATTTATTTTTACTCTTGTTGATATTTCAAATAAAATTATAAAAACACACAAAAGATATCCAAGAAATGGGATTCTGTGACTTCAATTTCAAGACTTTCTATGATTCAATCCCCGAACCTTCCCGCCTGCCAGCATCACCAAAGATCGTCTTAACTGGTGATTTTGGAGTTAAAATTTCGAAAAATATCTGGAAGAGTCTCGACCTCCCTCCCTCGCCTACGTCACCAAAGATCGTCTATAATTGCGTTTTTAAAACTACAATTTCAGAAAAAAAGTCGAGGATGCGTCCATAAGCCCCTTGCCTTCCCTTTCATCCCGAAGATGTCTAATACAATCGCGAGAGAAGACCTCGAGCCTACTTTAGAATAAAGAAACGTTACCTTCCAATTTACTTTGAATGTGGGAGTAAAGCGTCTTTTTTAACACTTAAAGCTAATTAATTATTTAATCTTATACATTTTTTTAAAAAATGGGATAATAAAGCACGGTATTACCTAGAAAGATCGTCATAATATTTAAAGCAAAAGGTTATTAAAGCATGATACTAACTTTTTTCTATTAATTAATAGAAAAATTAATAAAAGAATCATGATATTATCTTACCCTGAAATTTGAAACTTGAGATTTTTATACATTATTTTTACACTCGCCATCCACTGCAATTATACTCCCAAGAAAAACAAAGTAATTTTACTCAAATATACTTTGTGTGTGGATTTCGCTTAAAAAAAAGTTTTACATTCTTATTTATGTTATGAATAAATAAATTAAAGCATGGATGATGGAAAAGTTAAAAATTATTTTTATCCCTTTAGGAGGGGCCAAGGATCCATGCCCTAAAATTTGCTTCTGTTCACATACGGAATTTATAGTTTTTAAGTTTCAATTTAATTAACGTTATTTCAGTTCCCGTTTACTGCGATGAACATTGAGCTTCTAATTAAAATATCTCCGAAAAAGTATGTTTTTCATTAAAAGAATTGTTTAGGTTTAATTTCAATTTATTAAATCATTTCAGATTGTTTCCTGCAATGCCATTTCCAACTTTTACAACAAAAGATCCAAATAACAAGATGGATTCTAATGCGAGAAGGACGAGAACAATGTACGACCCATCATCAGTTCATCCGAACGAGCAAGAGACTGCGCAGGTGAGTTTCATTGTGAATAAGAAAAGCAAAAACACATTAGAATTTAGCCCCAGGTGTTAATTTGAATTTCGATATCTAGAATTCAAATTAAAAATGCACCAATTAAATAATACGGCTACTTTGCCGATTATTAATAATCAGCAAAATTGGGCCGATTAATCAGCTCAAAAATTTTTAAAATATTATTCTTTAAAGTATACCTTTATTAAGAAACTATGATGAATAATTTTATTAACAGTAATAATAACTCTCTCACAGTTGATATAAAGTTTTTAATAAATTAATTTTCCTACCTTGAATAAATATACACATTGACAATGTTCACCATTTTTCATGTGGCGATAGTTTTCTCCTTAGCACAGTGCTTTTAGATAACCTCTAATTTTTACAAAGAATATAAGTCTTGAACAAAATGGCTACTAATTATTGAAAAAAATAAATTAAAACTACTCCTAAATTGGAGTGCTCACCATCTTTTTTTGAATTTTTATGCCTAATTAACATAATTAACAATGTGTTAATGTAATATTATTGACAATAATATGAAAATTGGTTCTAAGAAATTTGATAAGATACTGAAATTATTTTGTGAAAATTATAAAAATGTAAAAAAAAAAATCTTCTCTGAGAAATAAATTACTTACTTTTTCTAAACTTGAAATAGTATAGGAGAGAAAAAACTGATTGTAAAATTGGTAATATTAAAAACAATCATCCTTATCATTAATCGGTAATCGGCCAATTTGCTTATCGGTGCATCTCTAATTCAAATTATGCTTTTCGCAATCACTCACCAATTATTATTGGAACCTACTCGCAGACCTAGATAATATAGACCAGCGGTTCCCAAAGTGTGTTCCGCAAAACCCTAGGTTTAAGTCAAAGGATGCTAAGGGTTCACATGTTAGTTGCTGAAAAAAAATCCAAAATAAATTGAGAAAAAAAATGCATCTGAATTTTGAAGCCTTGAATTCAAACGTGTGTGTGTATGAATAAGGAATCTGCTGAAGAATTTTCGAGCCCATAGGTATTCGAACTCACTATTTTCAAATTATCAGCTTGACACTCTAACCAACTGAACTACTGGTCTTCCATTGTAGAATGCTATATACATTAAAGCAGTACTTAATTAAAAAACAGCAAAAGCCGTTTTTTTTTTGTTTTTGTTTTTTGACAAAACAACCAAAATGTGAAATGTCCCTTTAGCTTTTATCGAAAGCGGAAGAAAATATCCTAAAAATATTTCCCTACTAATATAATTTGATGAATTATTGAAGTGAATTATGTAGCGACTGGAAATTAAAACTTTTGAGAAAAAATATACAGTGAACTCTCACTTATGCACCGGCCCAAGGGACCAACAGAAAAAGGTGCATAAGTGAGAGAGACGTTATAAGTGAACAAGCCTACTTAAAGGACTAAAACGCAACACGGTTCTAATGAGAGAATGAATAAGAATTTTTCTATAGAAAAGGGACATATTACTACTTTTTGGCAATTACTGGTAACGTAACTACAATGATAAAGAGAAAACAAAAATTGTAGCGTACCTAATTACAAACTGTTCCCTTTAAAACGATGCATAATAGATAATTGTCCCTCTCCGAAAACTCTAGTTTATTCAGAAAAATTGCCGACCGCCGTGATCAATAATGGCGAAAGCTTAAAGAGGAAAGTAAAGAAACATGCTTATTCTTTAAAGAAAATAAATTAAATTTTTTTACATTTTAGGGAAAATTCGGCGCATAAGTGAAATATTTATCTTTAGAGCGACGCACAAACGAATGATACTATGATTATTTTACTATGAAATGTGCTGGGACTATTCAAAATCGTCCTAAAGTGAAAAAGTCGCATAAATGAGGCGGCGTATGAGTTCACTGTATCTAATTATTTCTTTGTTTCGGGTAGCTATGCAATCGTTTAGAAGTTTTCTTTCCCTTTTTATAGTTAACAAATACAATAAAACTGTTAGTATGAATGCGTCAGTTTAAAACAGAAAAATGGGCTCAAAATTGCCTTGAATGACCGAAACGTGATGACAAGACCTACAGCATGGTGTAAGATAGAATGTACGGGTCCATGGGAGAATTGGTGATTTGAAGCAGAAAATACACACAGAAATTTTGACACATTTGAATATTTTGGAGATTTTGCTTTTGTCAATCAATTTCACTAGTATATACATACTTTACAAAAGGAAGCTCAATTTTGGAATAACTATTTACTTTGTTTTTCAGAGCCGACACTCAGCTACACGCCCAACAACGTCTACTCCTCAGCAACCTCTCCGTGTCGAGAATTTCGCTGAAAATGTTCCAATGATTTTTGATAACTCTAGAGAAAGAATGCAATTTATGAGGAGACCTCAAGAGGACAACTTACAAGAAACAAGAAACCAGCAGGTATGTTCAGATTTTTAAAATGCTTGCATAGTATTGCAACATACAATATATTACCGCTTCAAACTTTTCATTTTGTAAATCCTAATACTGTTGCCTAGAATTACGATTACTAAAAATAGTTTATGCCAATTTACGATTTTGACTACAGTAGACTAGAGGAAAGGCTCCAAGATCGATATAACATTTAAATCAGGATCTGAACCTAAATCAAAAGTCCAAAATTAATGAGTTTAAGCTGATGCAACTCAGAATCAATATTTTTCCAATATATGTGTTAATTTTGTAAAAGTCTGAGTATTTGTTTGGCCAATTTCTATTTGTAAGGATTTTGTGAATGGAAGACTTGCAAACCAATAAACAACAATATAAAGATTGGATTCATCTGCACAAGAAAACCATTTCTTTTTAAACTGACAGTTACATAAAATTGTTCGTCAAGAATGCTCTTGATGCTCTAAAAATTTAATTTATCTAACATCACTCTTTTTCGTGACAGTAGGAATTTTCCCACTTTGGGTTTAAATAATTAAAAAAAATAATGATAAAAAAATAAAAGAAAAAATATCTATTAGTTTAATTATACTGTGATTTTGTATTTACTTTGAGAACACAGAAACCTAAGAAACAAACAAATATCTTTGAGCAGAAAAGTAATATTAAAAATAACAAAGTTTTATTACACAAAAATTGCGGATTATTGCTTACGCGTGCTTCGGAGTTGCAAGAAACTCCTTTTTCAAATGCAAAGAAAGTGAGCTTAAGCATGGAAATGCACCCGATAAAAGCCAATATTCTGGACGAATTCTGCGTTATAATGTATAATCAAAAACATTAAACTTTATAACCCAAATTAATTTTCAATAAATTGCGGCCCGCGTGAACTAGCTGTTATGTCTATGTGGCCTTTGTGAAATAAATAGTGACTATCACATGTTTACGCGCTGGTGCTGCAATCTATAGCCAGAGCCCGATTACTGAATAAACGAACTAGGAAGTTTCCTAGGGCCTCCACTGTTTTGGGCCCCCTAAATGGTTAAAATTACTTCAGTTTATGGTTAAAATTGTTTTAGCCCCAATGGTTAAAATTATAAAGTTTAAGTACATAGGGGAGCAAAAAAGTATTTGGCATAGGGCCCCGAGATATCTTAATTGGTCCCTGCCTATAGCCATGCAGATGCAATGAGAAACAGATGTGCGATTGTCACTCTACGCTATTTTTCTGCAATTGCACAATTCTGCAGATGTGTCAACCCTACTGTTCCAAAATTTCTAAATTGGACCCTGCTAACGACTTTTTTCTTTTCCAGGGACAAAGTACAGTGTCACGTCCAACGATGATTACTTTTAAACCGTCTTTCCGTATTAATAATGGTCCTGGAAATGTTCTACCGACCTATGACAATTCCAGGGAGAGGATTCGATTCGTGCATATACCTGGACCAGGCACCTCACAAAACGCAAGAAACACGCCGGTTTGTTTAATTTTTTAAATTATACTCCTTAACAGCGGTGTACGCAGACAAATCATTTCAGGGGGGGGGGGGCACCTCATAAAAAGTAGCTAAGGGAAGTAAATGTTTTGAATTTGTGATGTCAAAGCTAATTTAATGTGATAAAAATACACAATTATTATATTTTTGATCGTAATAGCAAACAAAAGTAAAGGCATTTGATGAAAACAGAAAATGATAAAAATAAAGTTTGAATTTTTTTCTTTACTGACGGAGATGTTCTTGAATTACATGCTTGCAATATTTTGAAAAGTTTGTGCTTTAATATCGTTAATTTTGCGATTAAATTTATTATTGTTCCTAATACTGGGTTTCAATCAAATTTGTTAAAAAATATAATTAGAAGAGAGTTAGACGAATGAACAATCATTAATCGTTGTTTCTGAAACATATATTTACAATAAAAACTAATCAAGTTAAATTACGTAAAATAACCAGAAATGTGACATAGTAAAATAGAGGAATCAAAACTAGAAAAAAAAATAATTTTTCTTATTTTCTTTTAATTTTGTCTTGTACTTAAATATTTCATCTGAAAACTTTTCTGATCTTGCGACTGAACATTTGATTTAATAGGAAAAGCTGTATAATATTCAAACAATGTTTTAGGGGAATGTGGTGCAGAGTGAAATGTTTAAGACAGCTTCTATATATATTTTTTAATAAGCGTACATATTTGTTTTGAAAGTTACATTACTCTAAAGGGAGAACAGTATTTTACATAAAAATTTGTTTCGAAATGTTATTCTTATTCATTTTTTCTATTACTTTGTATTGGAGAATGGATATTAAGCTATCTTCAGCAATTTATTTTTAGTTTATTTTTAATGTTGTTCTTTATTTTTTCCTTTGCTTCTTATTTTGTAATTTTGACCTGAAAACAGGATAAGAAAAGATCCTTGTTAATAACTTTAGAGAAAAAAAAAGCAATGTTTTAAACAACGGAATATTTTTTAATGCTATTGAACTGAGCACACATTTTACGATAGGGCGGTTTCGACTAATTTCATAATTCTATTTTTACATCTAAATATTTTTATGACAGCTTTAAAAATAATAATAATAATAATAAATAAACTAATTAATTTAAAAAAGGAGCTAAAATTTGAATAATACAACGTATTAATACAACTTATATTTTTCACAACGACGAATTGCGGTAGGTGTGTTTGTGTGTAGGTGGTTGTGTGTGTGCAGCTGGACTGTTGCAAGCTGCCCCTGCAGGGGCCTGTGAATAGGTCCCAGGAGATGGAGCACTGGGACTCGAGACGGTGAAATTCATTGTGTTACTTTTTCTTAATGTAAATGATGGTGTCATAAATCATGAAAAAAAAATGATGTCTAATTTTAATTTAAAACTTCACTAATATTATCGAAAAAAATATTTTACAGGCAATCCCTCCGGTTGTTCAAAGACAAATCCCAAAGCGATCACATCCAAGACCAACACCGCACTCTGCAGTGTTCTACGAAAATATTGGTTTTTTTAGAAATCTGGAAAGTAATATTGAAACTATTTACGACGAACCTCAAAATATTTTATCACCTCCAGCAACAAGAAATTTGGGGTATGCATCAATCTCAAACAATAGGCAAGATGGTGTTAGCAGAGAATGGGATTCTTCTACCATTACCACGGGCACTTCCAGAGACGAAATTAGCACACTAACATCCAGTGAAGACACTAGTACGCTATCGGCCAGTACTCTTGATGCATCACTTGACAGGTCTCTAATTAAGAGAGCGCAAGAATTGCTGGAAAGTAGCCGGTTCAACAGGAGCTTCACTAGTGAATCATCATCATTTATGTCGAGAATCTTTCCAGCACATCGACTATACAACGGATATTTTTCTGCACGTGCTCAAGCCGATGTCCAGCATAACGATGTCCAGGATACCACTTTTGTTCTACCGAGTGAAAATGTTAGTGGTTTACTTGGTGATACAGCTCAGTCACCAGAGGAAAAGAATGCTCTACACAACACGTGGATTCAAGACCCACATGCACATGAGTGCCAAAAGTAAGTTTTTCTTTCTTTATTTTTTCATTATTTTATATATATTTTTTAAAGAGCTACTGTTCGATCACGATGGAATGGGACACAAATTTGCCAAATTCAAAGCAGAATAACGTTGAAATCAGAGATACACGGACATCACCCCCCCCCCCCCCGCTAGACTCATTTAGTCAAAATGTTTTTAACTAGTCTTTTTCTATTTGTCTATGGAATTGTCAGACAATGAAGTATTCAATGTTGGCAATATTCGACAAAACTACTTTCTGAATGGCAGAGGGTGATCGAGATTATTTAATCTGAAGCAACTCAAGCAGGGCTTAATTTGCATGGAGGTTCTCTGGAGCTCTACTTATGCACTTTTCTTCTTCGGTGAATACTTGCAGATTAGACAGAATTTCAGACTTTTTCATCAGGAATAAGTTCTGAAGTAAATAAAATACATGTACCTTTTTAATAAAAATGAAACTTGGCCACAAGACCTGATAAAGTCTGAGACATGTCAGGGGCCCTCAGATCGGATGAAATGATACTTAGAAATATCCCGGTTGGATGGCTGTCACATAGCCAGGAAAACTGTTACGTTTTTCTTTTATTAATGTCGGAAAAATGCTCACTTATGCATATTTCATGTTGAAAATGACAATTTTTAGTTATATGAAAAGTGGATAAAAATATAATCAAATTAATTTTGATTGAACTACAAAGCTGTAAAACTTCAAGCGCTTAGAAAGTAATTAAATCAGTATTGGAAGACTATTTAACTGAAAATCATATTCAATAAATGGGTTATCAAGGTGTTAACTGAGAAGTTTAGTGAAAAATGTGTTTATCAATTAGGTACATGATTGAGGATTTTTTAAAAAAAAGAGTTAATATATAGAACCTCATCTTTCAAAACTGAATTCTATGCATTTGTAATACTCATAAAGTAGTAACATGTAATGAACCAGCAATACATTCTATCTTCCGTATCAGGGACGTCATAGTAAAAAATTGTTATGTTCAACATTTTACTAAAAATTAAAATGTACGTGTAAACTAGTACAGCTAAAAAATTCATTTTCGCAGTTCTTTCTTCCAGCTTTTAGGAAGTTATTCTTGAAAATCTATGTAGTAGTTTAAAAAATTAATGTGTACTTCCGTTTAATTTTCTTTAAAACAAACGTTTTTATAATGAACACAATCAAGCTTCTATTAAGAAAAACACTTAATCGCTAATGTCTAACTTTAAAATAGAAGTTGCAGCTTATTTTGCATATAAAATGATGTTTGGTGCTGATAGTACATAAAATGGTAGCGAGGAAAGAAAATATTATGTGCACATTTTAAAAAATTTTCTTTTTTTAATTGGCCTTTTTTACCTCGTGAAATGTACAAGGTGTTTATAAAACTTGCACCGATAAAGAAATTTTATCTAAAAAATGCCTGATTTAAACATAATTTTTTTTTAATTTAAATTTTTTTTTTATCTTTATCTCAAAATTTTTTGTTTACAACGTTAAAACCTTTGTACGTGTGCACCATTCTTAATTCCTAGAAGATTTAGACAATTTAAACTTTGCTTCAGGCACTAGAGCTGCCAGATTTTACCTTCTGGGGAAGGGTGTGAGAGTTTGAATGTAACAGTCCTAATATGGATATAAGCTGCCATATTGGAATTGGTAACATGTGTTAAAATAACAGGTTTTGAGTGGATGATTCTTCAAACCTCGAAAGTTTTTTCTTTTTCTTACATTCATAGACGTCACTTTCAGTTTTTGATGTTAGGGCTACATAGGTATCTTAAGCGAATTCTGTGCTATAGTTTGTTACGTTAAAATAGGCTCATTCAAGGTCACAAATTTTGCGTCGTCTCCACGGAAACTGCCAAGGCAATTCATTTATTTTAAGCTTATTGAGATAGATTCCATGGAGATGATGCACAATTTGTGATCTTGATATGCTTGCCTTCAAAGTAACATACTATAATGGGAGAAAAACAACTTGATAAGAAAAGGATCAACATAATGTGTATAAATCTCAAAAACTGTCTTGCGTAAGACTCTCTGTATTTCTTTTATCACGCATTTTACATTTTTACCTATAAATTTGTCCTTTCATTTTTAGCCGTCAGATTTCCAGAATTTTTTCCCTCACGTCACGAAGCTCACAGACCCCAGTTCATTGGTCTAAAGTTTCCGGTCTCCTGATCGCTTGTTGGATGCTATCTCTGATGAATATCGTTGCCATGCTCATTTGTTATGCCAGCCCAAAATGGTCCTGGAGTTCCCCGACTGGACTCACAATCGTGGGATTTAACGCCTTTTCTTTTGTTTTCTTGGCTGTAATACTCACTTTTGTATTATACTTGTACCGAAAAGAATAGAAAAACAGAAATGGAATTCTGGCTTTGTATAAGAGACGGTGAATAAATGATTTAGACATGAATCATTTAAGCGGTCTTTTTTTTTTCTTCTTTCTATAACACCTTCTCAAAAACTTTATTTTACCCTTAAAAAAAACAGAAAAAAGCTTTTGTTTTCCCACAATTACCTCCATTAGACAGAAGGCACACAGTAGAATATCATTCAGATCAAAATTGTTTCATCAACATTCTTGAAGAAATAAACAATATCAGTTTAAGGCCAGCAGGGGAACCTTCTCTCCGTTATAACAGCTTCTCAAAAACTTTATTTTAGCCCTGTTAAAATTAAAAAAAAGCTTTTTTTTTTCCCCCTACAATTACCTCCATTAGACAGAAGGCACACACAGTAGAATATCATTCATATCAAAATTGTTTCATTATCATTCTTGAAGAAATAAACAATATCACTTTAAGGCCAGTAGGGGTGCACTATTTTGTCATTTGTCTCCCCCCACCTTTTTTCTTGAAGTTTGCACTGAATCCCGTGAAAACACTGGAAGCTTCGAACCCAGAAGTCGAACTACCAATACATAGGCGGCTCGTACAGGGGGTAAAAGGGACAAAGACTGCCCACTCACTTTCAAAAGGAAAGAGGCTTTGCCCCCGCACTTTTTTAGTATAAAAAACTAATGATCAATTGAAATTCGTTTTTACTCAGAGGACTGATTTATTTTATGAAGGGCTAGTTCCAAAAAATTGCTTTTCTTCAGGTTATTTTATAAGAATAGAACTTAGAATCGGAAGGTGGACGTCTGTTGTGGCCATCCGTCTTAACTTTTGAGGCCATATATAGCATTTTTTCAATAGGTCATTTAATCATTAGTGTTAAAACCCAATAATAAACAAATTCTATGAAAAGTCTTCCTAGTAGAGCTGCGACATCGATGTCGATGTTTTGGAAACATCGATGTTTTCGCTAAAACATCGATGTTTTTAACATCGATGTTTGAGGGTCGATGTTTTGGGTTCGATGTTTTTTTCGATGTCGATGTTTTATAATCCAGCAAAAAAAGCTTGATAAAAATATGCGATATGCAGACGTACCGTAAAATGGGGTGTATAGGAACAGCGGGGTCAATCGGAACAAAACTTCCCGATCGTACAACGAAATTCTTCATAAATATACTATTGGGTATTTTTCGCCATGAATTTTTTTTTAGAAAGGTAAGATCATAGGAAGTAGGAAAAAAATACTTTTGTCAATCTGGCAACGCTACTGGCTTCTAAAGAGGGCTGCACGTTGAATGCTAGAAAACATCACATTTTCATAGACTGCAAAACTTCATATGCAAGAACAAACCTTCTTATATTTAAAAACTATGAGTGGTATGTTTCAATTATACATGTATCTGAACAACAGAATACCACATTAGAATTTACATTTTTTATAAATTGTGTCATAAAAGTGAAGAATTCTGAAAAATGCCATGGGAAAAAAATTTGCGGGGTGAATCGGAACACTTAGTTCTGTTGTTGCAATTCAAACTTATTTGAAGGAAATTGTTTGAAAAATCAAGATTCTAACCCCAATTCTTCTAATCAAGACAGGGACAAGGATTTATTACTGTTTATCCCTTCTCGTGAGCAACTAGATCTTAGAATGACAAAAGTTACAGATTTCAAAAGATTTTTTCTCCAGGAGACTTTTTTTTACTTAAAATAAAAGGGAGAAAGTCACATAGACTTTATGTAGTAAACGTCCAGCACACAGACAGTGATGAATAAGTGAAAAAATCTTTCAGGACAATCCCCGAAACCCAGAAATTTCAAAAAACTAAAGAAAAGGCAGAGTTCATCCCAGGAGATGTTATGAAAAAACTTAAGCCAAGTCACAATTGCTAGTTTTAAGTACAAGTACTTATTTGTGGACGACATGAGTGACTTCCATTCATGTTAAATCTTTGCATTTCAATTCAAAAGCTTTTCTTAAAATTACTTTTCATTTTTCATAAGTTCAAAATTATTTTGAATTTTCACAAATTATAAACGTTTACTGGTACTGAAATTATGCATTTATTTGACAGTAATTGTCTGTTCTTATTCTCCCCCATCAATATTACTCATTTTGTGAGACCTATTACAGGTTAAATTGAAAAAAATAAAAATTTTAACAAGTGTTCCGATTGACCCCTATCAGCGGGGTGATTCGGAACACTCATAATTTGCTATATATTTTAATAATAATTGCTCAAAATCTTTTGTCTTTGCTTGGAATATCAAAAGTAAAACAAGACCGAAGTTTTTACCCAAAAAATCAAATTAAAAAAAAAATCTTTTAACTACTTTTTTTACAATCAAAGCTGAAAAGTGTTCCGATTCACGACATTTTACGGTATTAAGAAGTTTTCGTCCTTAATCAGAAGTTTCAGTATTAATCTGATTAGAAAACATTTTCTATGATTATTATCGATGTTTTGCTCTCGATGTTTCTAAAACATTTCTAATTTGCTTTCGCCATTTTTTTAAATTTATTTATTTTATTGTTATTCTTTATGTAAATGTTTTAAATTTCAGCAAAGAAAAAAAAATCATCAAGATATGCGGCCAAAAGTTATATCGTTAATCAGCCGTTACACTATCAATCTCGTTAGAAGACGTTTTTGATAGTTACCATCGATGAATTAAGGTCGATGTCTTTTAATGATCGCTGTTTCGCGTTCCGTATTTTTTTTTCTTTCGATGTCTGTTTTACACTTCAGCAAAAAGCAATAAAAATATGCAAAAAAAAAAAAAGATTCATCTTTAACAGTTGCAATACCTTTCGTATTGAAATAGTTTTTTTTTTTTAATTACCACCGATGATTTACGGTCAACGATTTTTAAACATCGTTGTTTTTGTTTTGCATTAGAAATTTTTTTAGATAACGGTGTTTTACATTTCAACAAAAAAAGTTTCATAAAAATATGCGACAAATAAAAGTTATACAGTTAATCAACAGTTGCAGTGTCTATCTGGCTAAAAAAGTTTTCTATAATTGGCATCGATATCATACAGTTGATGTTTTTCAGGAGACAAAAGATAAATCTAATTGAGCGATATAAAGAGGCGCAATGTATTGGGGAGTTACTGCATTACTGTACATTTAAATATGTAAGTAATTTTTATAAAAAAAGATCGATGTTTTGAAACATCGATGTTTGAAAACATCGATGTTTTTTGGTCGATGTATCAACACCATCGATGTCTTAATTTCGAAACATCGATGTCTTGAAACATCGATGTTTTGCCTTCGATGTCGCACCCCTACTTCCTAGGTGCTGCTTCCTGCACCCTACCCCCTTTTTTGGTGCACCAGCCGCCTACGTACCAATAACTTTAAGGTTATTGCCAGTCCCTTACTGTAACTTCGAGTTATTGAGAGAGTTGACTGTATAATATTAAGTTCAAGAGAGGCTTAAGTATATACAATGTATTATTAAATTTACATTGCATTTTCTTTTTGTAACATTTATTGAGTTAATTTGTTTACAATTAAAGTAATAGGTAGTAAAAACACCACATTTAGTAATTGTTTTGAAAATGCTTACATGTTAAAATCCAGACATTTTCTGTTGCTTCCTGATGGGCATTTTTTAAATCCCCTCTTTTCAATGAACTGACTGAGAACTCAGTTTAGAATAATTTGGTCAGGAGGTTTCTGCATACTTATTTAATACTAGCGGTACCCGCACGGCATTGCCCGTGGTATAAAATTAAAAGTTCATTTGTAAAATAATTGATATAGCAGAAAAAATACTCTATTTAGTTATAATTTAACTACAATTCCTTCAAAGTATGACATGAAAATTTGGTATGGACCCTACACTACGTCCTTTTACCTGTACATTTCTTAGTAGATGCCTTAAGTGCTAAAATAGTGCTTGGAGGGAGCAAGATAACAATTCAAACATTTATATCCCTAGTTTGCCACGAAGCAATGCAAAAAATGTTTTACAATGATTAATCTCCTAAATATCGCCGATTTTAACATCATTCAGTGGATTTTTCGCAACATATCGCCAATAGCGCCAAATTGAACCCCCCAAAAAAATTTTTTAATCGCCAAATTTGTCGCCAAATTGGCGACAAATACTTGCCGACCAAAGGCTTGACGAAATATCGCCAAGTGGTCGCGCCAATTCATCTGCATTGAAATTAACACTGATTTACTCCATAAAAGGGGTAAAGCATCCCCTTGTGACATTCAAATGAAACCCCAAGGGGAGATGCACAAAAATAAGCCAAAAAAGAAAATAAGAACAATTTTGTTGCTCACAGAAACCAACAGAAATCTTACCAAAATTTGAAAGAAGAAGAAAGTTTCCTTTCCTAGCTTTAAAAACAATACATTTTCCGAAATGGAACACTTTAAAAAGAACGTTGCAATGTCGCAATTTATACGATATTTGGTTAATCTTTGTGCTTTGGGTACCCCTTTCTCGCTAAATGGGCGACTGTTTCCAAACGTTGCCAAAATCAATATTGCTGAAATGCGAAATCTATGAAAATGAAAAAAAAATCCGCCAAATCTTTTAATTAAGTCATTAGTATATTGGAAACAGGGTTGCCAGAAAAATACTACGCTCCTTATTTGGGCCGAAAAAATACTACCGTAGTATCGAAAATACTACGTCTGGCAACGCTGAAAAAGAACGAAACAAAAATAAGTATGAACACGTAACCATGGTAACATGAAAAGTTGATTTCCGTTGATAAAATAATTCGTTTCATCTCTCTTTGCAAACAAATTTTATCTTCGAGCTGAACCATTTTAGAATCGTTTGGCTTGCTTTACTGAAGGTAAGCCTTGAATTCCGGGATTCTAAAAACAATTGTTACATCTCTCCTGATGATCATAGAAACTTCGAAAAAACTTAACTTTGTGCAGAAAATTCCAAACTTTCGAATGACATAAGACTTGAAAATGTGTGAAATATTCCTTCCCTATTTTATCGAATTTCCGCTAAGAATTCGAACAGAAAAAGAACGAAATGGAATTTTCGAAAAATCGCTTCGAGGTGCAAAACTACATGCTACAGACTAATTTTGTACCAAGTGGCATGAAAATCGAACGAACAGTTTTGGCGCTATGCGCGTGACAGGAAAGAAAGACAACTTTCAGCTTTATTATTAGTAGAGATGTATATGTGTTTGATATAAAAGTACACAAAAAGATAAAACATATTTAACTCATCATAACAAATATTTTTTATTTCATATGAAATACAGTGAAAGACATGGGAATTTCATAACATAAATAATAGTGCGAATAAATATTCTGTATGAGTAAACAATTTATAAAATCATTTTATATTGACTAACTTTTTTACACATTCCAATTTCACATAAACAAAAACTTATAGTTTAAGCATAGTCTGGCATGATGATAGATTACAATATTACTCTCATAGAAAAACACAATCATATCAGGAGGGAAAAAATCAATGCAACTTATAAAATATCATGCATTAATTATTGATTTCATTTATAATATCTTTAAAAGATTCAGTATAACTGAATGCAATAGTGCAGTTCTATAAGTGTGATTATCTACATTGCAAATTTAAATACTACCACTTTTATAAAAAATATGTTTCATTAAAAAAAATAAATTGCGTGGCAGTGAGTATTACACATATTATAATATTTACAAACAAAAAGATGATTACGTCGCTTTGTCAGTTAAGTGTAATTTTCATCATAAAATTAATGTTTCATTAAGATGACGGGAAGAAAATCATTGAGTGTCGTTAAAATATGTATTTTTATGCTACAATTAACCTAGTTTCATTAATATATCTAGTTTCAATTCATTATTCAGTTCAAATCAATTCATTTTAGTCAAAAGTTCGAAAAAGAAAACAGTAAGAACATTAAAACCTATTTCAAGGAATTCTGAGCTTGGTTACTCTATGCTGTTTATCTTATTGAAAATATATAATGGGGAAAAATATATATTGAAAAAATTTTAAATTTAGGAAATTTCAGATTGGTCTGTTGATAAAAGTTAGGTTCCGGTTATTTTTATGTTTTCACAAGTATGACAGAACCAGTTTCAAGATGTTTGACAAAACTTCTTAAAATCATTTTTTTTGGCACTAAGTTGCATAGAATTAGCTATGGTAGAAATTTCTTCACATAAAGGCGATGTACAGGGCCAATGATTTAGCAAATTTAAAAGAGGGTGGGGTCACACTGCAAGAGCACATACATACCCACAAACACACACATATGTATATATAGGGTGTTAGAGTAGCATATTTCTGAATTTCTATCTGAAGCCGGGACTGCCCATTTTACTCGGAGCTATAAAGTAGAGTAGCATAGAATATGTGCTCTTAAAGGGGTGAAAACTTGGGGTAGACTACATCATTCAATTCTCTTGTGGGTGGGAGTAAATACTCAAATAAATATCAATTTATCATCTGAGACAAAGTGAAACAAATATTAGATTCCACAGAGTTAGAAAACCCTCCCCAAGCTCAAAAAAGAAGAAGAGGCGTATTCTAACAAGTAATTAAAAACCAATAAAAAAAATGTTTAGTACAATTTGCTTACTTCTTTTGAAAAAGTTATTATAAATATTTCATTTGTGGGAAGAGATCCTCATTCTTACTCCCTATAAAAAGGGAAATGGGAGGGAGTGAATACACAAACACTTATTAGTTCCTATCATATTTTCTAATGTATGAATTAGTAAAAAAAAAAAAAGGCATCATTTGGATCTTGGAAAAGTGAGATGACTAACTCAAAGGTTAAGTATGAAAAATTTACTAGACAAATCGCCTGGTATCGCTCAAAATCGATTAAGGAAAGAAATGATTATGTTGTTAAAGTCTAAAAACTATTTCTTCATTCGAAAGCAATATGAATA
Organism: Uloborus plumipes; assembly: GCA_038373865.1. Taxonomy (NCBI): domain Eukaryota; kingdom Metazoa; phylum Arthropoda; class Arachnida; order Araneae; family Uloboridae; genus Uloborus; species Uloborus plumipes. The sequence continues at coordinate 14,836 of JAXGGA010005300.1, read as the reverse complement.
ATCAAAGCTCAGTTCATTGAGAATCTATTACAGCATAATCAACAGCATTGTACATATTATCCGCTTTCATGCTTAATAGCCAATGATTTGTCCAAAAAAAAAAAAAAAAAATCTGGGAATAATTTAACACAGAACAAAACATTGAACTCTGTCAAAAAAGTTAGGGGGTAACTTAGACTTGGACACATAAAGTAGTTGCAAAAATATAGCAACAAGAATATACAGTTGATGCTGAATTTTATAGATTCCAATTTATGAACACTTACAATTTTATGTACGTTTCACTGGTCCCAAAAAAATTTCCATTAAAACAGTGTGTGCATATATCTATAAATATATTTTTTTATTACAACCTTTAAGTGGCAAAAGTTTCTTTCAGGAACTCAATGTAAGGTCTAAGTAGCACTCTTAAGAATTCTAGTGGAAAAGGGACTGATATCTGATGGATGAAGAGAATGCTTTTTACCTCTATTGCACTCTCATGTTCCCTTGTCATTGCTTTAATTTCTGCAAAAAATTTAATTAGGTTAAAAATGGTAAGAAAAGTTGAATCTTAGAATGCTAATTTTTGGAAGTCCTGGTTCAAATGCTTTTTTTTTTTTAATCAGGCACAAAACAAAAATTAAATGCTTATTAGTTTTGATGAAATCAAATACTTTATCTTTAAAATAATTTCTCTTAGTACCTAAAATTAAAAACAACTTCAATGTGCAATGCTTAAATAAGGGTGAAAAAGATAGCATTTAAATTTTTCATGAACTAATATGAACTAATATGCATGCAGGGAAGGACAGTAGGTTATCAGGATCGGTCCTGATTTTGAATCAGTCAGGCTCTTATAAATTATATTTGGAGGATTCTTAATACAATTCCAAATGGAAAATACTGATAAGATGCTTAAATTAAACATTGAATAAAATGTATTAGATGAAATAAAAGTTCAGAGTTATTGGGTGCACAATACTTTAGGCAGGCAATATTTGACTAGCACTACGATCCTTGCAAACTTGTAGCAACATAAAGGCATTTGCACTTAAAAAATTTTTAAGTTCTTCAAAAAGAAATTAAAATTTACTATTTTAAAGAACAGAAATAAGTATTGAAAAAACAATATCCCTGTAAAGAAAATAAGATAAAATGTCTAACATACAGAACAATTTTAAGGAAACAAAAACATTGTGTAAATTTTTAAATTAGTAATTAAGTAGTTGAACTAAAAAAATATATTCATGCAATTAAAATAATAAATAATATTTTACATGACATTGTAATACAGCTCTTGGACAAAAAATAAATGCACAGCTTTCAAATAACAATCACCCAAATTTAAATTCTTAATTTTACCCAGATTTATTATACATTGTTCTTAATAAATAAAAATCAAAAGACATAAAATATTGCTTACTAACTCTCCATCAGTTTTAATAGCAGGAATACTTAGAAGAAATTAAGGAATATGACACATCAAATTGCTAAACTTTGTATTTGATAACAGATTTTAAAATAAACATTAATTTGGCACTATAGCTAAAACAGTACTGGCAAGTAGAAGTTAATAAATACAAAAACTGATATTGTAATGCAATGCAAAATGAGCATTCATTATTTGATAATAAGCTTAGATATATTATCATAGAGAATGGCTAACATCATACTTCATTTTGCATAAAGATAATATATGAATTTGGATTTATTTTTCACAATTGAATTTCGGCTTATTGATACTATAATACACTATTTCTTCAAAAAAACTTTTTGCCAGCATACATTAACAATAACTTCGAGATTCAATAAGCATTATTAGATTAGTAAAACATTAATGTATGCCAAACACCAAACATAACAATACAGGAACACAAATTAACTTTCATCCTCAGATTAAAAAAAACAAAAATCCATTCATAAAATTATACTTCTAAAACCATTAATCATCAGAATTGAAAAAGAAAAACCATATTTAAAGATTTTTTTACATGAAACTGGCAGGGTATTTTATTTAAATGTGAAGTTTTTATTAATAAAACTTTGAGCAAAAGCAGTTCATAGTTCCATTGTACATTTTTACTTAACACATGGGAGAACACAAATATCTTACAAACAATGAAACACATTGATGAAATCTTAAATCTTGGATAAAAGCTAGAAGGTCGGAAATAAATAAATAATAAAAAAGCAACAATATTCTCCATTACAAAACAGCCCATTTTGCTTTAAAAAGACAATAAAACATCTGAACAACAACTATACAAAGCATGCAAATGCAGTAGCATATCAATTTAATACAGTAATTGAGACCCAATCATTTTCAGTAAATTGAAAAATGCGGATAAAAGAGGGTAAGGGAATATGAGGCAAAGTGAAATGGCAAAATATTTTTAGAGTTTGTAGTGAAACATGTCAAGCAATTTTTTAAGTATGTTCTTAAACATTCAGTTGATTTGAATTAAACAATTAATTGTTCTAAAGATTAAGGTATATAATTACATTAGTCTCTTCAAAATTTGTTACCCATATTGAAATATCTTGAGATTTATTAAAATCAATGCTTGTTATAAATAGAAAATATTTTTATAATTAACATTTTAAATACTAATGAGGATTTACTGATGTCCAGTGCAGCAATTACATAAATATATTGCAAAAAACAATTTACTTTTAGATTTGTGTGCTTTTGAATTCAAGGGTATTTTAAAACAAAAATTTTTAACAGTAACAAATGAAATACACAAATGAGTGTTCCAAACATTTACAAGTTAAAATAATTGAAATTCAAGGAAACTGGTGACATTTGGACAAGGTATGGGTTCTTACTGTAATAATTGAGGTCTTACTGTAATGAATTTTATTTTATTAAGTTTTATGCAGAATTTTTTTTAATTAGAATTTTTTGTCATACTAAATAATGAAATGTTCTTTTAAATTAGCAATTATAAAAGTCTGCAAAGCATGCATAAAAGGAGAATAGAAAAAAAAATTTAAATATTCCGTGGCAAAATTTGTCGTTTTATATTACAGTTAAAATTAAATTACTAATAATACAATTGTTACACATGTTATAAAAAGCTACAATGTAACCTTTTATATCTAAAAAGCTAGTAGTAGAGTGCAGTTGGGTTGAAGGATATTTTTATTGCTTTACTATCACTAAAGGGTTGGTAAAACTGTTTCAGCATATATTTCAACACATATTTTAATTGGATGACTTAATTATTTTATTTTCTGACAGCATATTCATTTGCAGTGAAAATCTAACTTTTGAGCAGCTTTAACAATTGAAGAAAAACTATGTGGTCCCATTACCATTAAAATGCATTTAGCAGAAGTCTTAGTATAAGAGCATTTTGAAATGACATAAACTGGTTACGAAAAAACATTTTAAATAACTAATTGATGAACAGCAACATTCAAAAAAGTAAATTGTAGCAACGATTGACTGAAGCAGAAAAAAAAGTAAACTTCTATATATTTTCTTTTTTAATCTACAAAAAAGTGGGGGAAATGGAACAAAAGTAGCTATAATATAAATCAAATTTTGTATTAATGCAAACAAACAAATGTGAAGAATGTTTTCATAAAATATTAAATATTACTAACATTCAGAAAACATCACGAGAAAAAAAGATGAATTTTGTTCCACTAGAAGAGCTACCGCAGTAGACATAATTAGCATACTAGCTATTCATATTCATTTTTTTCCCATTATTATTCAGGTCTTGATTGTTACATCAGATTAAAGAAAGAAAAAAAAAGAATTTTTTGAAATTGCGGTATTTAAATTTTGTGGAAGAAACTCAGAAATTTGCTTCTATGTGGGGAAAAAATAATTTGAAACAAAAACAAAAAAAAAATCGAATTTCAAATATTTAAAAAGTTATTTATTTTCAATGATGACAATTGCTAAATTCTTTTAAATATGATAAACTTGTTTTAATGAACTATTGAAGTATTTTTTCGAGGGGGGGGGATATAGAGAGAGAAATCTAGATTTTTTTTTTCAAACCAACAGCAATAGAAAACAAAAGAAACTTCTGTTAAACTCCAGTATTACATTTAATATCAAACAACAACACATGAGATAAAATTAACAACCAAACAATTTATGCCAGGTACAACGGGGTGAATAATATAATAAGATATTTTGATTGTTATTTCAACTCAGCAACTCATTGCAGAACTCTCAAACAATTTTATGAGTTTGACCAAACATACACAACAGAATTCTAAATGAATTGTTCCACTAATACTTTTTTATATAAAATTTTATGCAAACATTCTATCATATTTTTAAAAATATGATGCGGAAATAGTTTAAAAGCTGTCCTCTTGCTACATGTTGTAATTCATGTATTACCTTACAAAACAAATCCATTCACACAAAACATAACCTAAAAATAGATGTATTTATATAAATTTATATAATATGTAAGCTAATTTAAATAGTGATTTTTTTCATTCCATAGGAATAAATATACCCAAGAGAGCAAATATTATCTTTTGACTTTTTTCTTTTTCTTCTTTTCTTCTCTCAGCTTTCTTTCTTCCTCCAAATCTTCTAGATAACCAAGTCTTGCACTAAAAGAAGTTTATGAAGAAAAAAAAATCAGAAACAGCAAAAAATGAAAAGCAATTAATTTATTCAGTAAAAATATTTAGGGAACAAACTTTTGATTAAATAAGTTAAGATTTTCTTGGGAAAACAGGATTATTAACCAACAGCTAAGTCATACCTTATACATATATATATTAAAAAAACTGTACAATTCACAAACTTTTTCATTTAAAATTTGACTGTTTCTGGCATAATAAAAGTTCCTGCAACAAAAATAAATATCACAAAAATAAATTCACTACATTAAAGTGCAACAAGAATATGTTGTATGGATTGATTTCCTAATAAAATGGAGAAAGATCATTGCATGTAGGTACTGTAAAAACAGGCTCCTTTGGCTCTTTGTTCCAAACTTATTAAAACAACAACGCTTTCTGTTAACCTTCAGATAGCAGTTTTTAAATTAGTTTTGACATTATCCACCAGAGAGCAGCCCCAAATAAGTAGTATTTCCAAAATCAATTAAAAAATTGCATTCTGAAGTTAGCAGACAGCATTGCATCTTTTATAAAAATTGGGCCGAAGAAGGCTTTTAGGGTCAAAGTAGCACACATTTACAAAGTTTAAAAATGTATCAGTTAAGTCCAGATTATATGTAAATGCATATGTGCATAGGAAGCTACATGCAAATTAATTACTGGCCCTTTGGTACCCAATATTAAAAGAGAAAGGATTTGAGGGGTGTCCACCTGGAGACTTTCTCTAGGACAGTCTTTATGGGTCTGAATGACAGAGATTTTTTAGTAGCAAAAACCAGAATGTTGCTTTTTAAAACAGTTAGTCAAACTTTCATATGTAATAAGTCAAAAAGCAGTTATCTTTAAAAGTTATATTGAAGAATAAAAAGCAACGTATACTGGGGGAAAAAAGTTATTTTTTGGACCAATATTCTGCAAGCATTAATTATTTATCATGTATTTATCACCTTAATAACAGAATGCAAAAAAGTACAAAGGCACATCATACGTTTATCCATAAGTGTCAAGCATTCCTTATGTAAGGAAAACAAAATGTTAGGGCTCATTTAAAGAATTTTCTTCCATATTTAAGTATTTTATGTACATATTTGCATGCACATTTTAATAATTTTTTAATTGGGGTGCGTATAACTTGGGATCTAATAATGGGATTACAGGTCCTAATATCAGATTTTGTTTCTTTGCTTTAAATACTATGCCCCCAAATCACAATAATACTTCTCGCTCCTTTTCCCAACATTTCAACTTTAAAGCCTGAAACCTTTATGCCCAACTTTTTGATACAGGATCCGGGGATAAGCAGTATTATTGAAAGTGGAGTTGAATTTGCTTTTGAAACGGCAGCTGTTTTGACCATTGTCGCTTTTGTTATTGTTTCATGCAATAGACAGACAAAGCATGTTTCAGAAACATAGCAACGAACAGCATTAAATAATTACATTTGCGTTCTAGAAAAATATTTTTGACGTAACACATTCTTAAATTAAAATATGCCAGGATTTGAATCACAGGGAAAGAGTTCCCATAGAACAGTTTCATTTTGTATTTTCTTGAAATATTTTTGATCATTCTTTTTCATTCATAATATTGAGATAGTTCACATATATTTCAAAGAGAGTATTAAAATTATGTATAGAAGAGCCTCTATTTATCATTTTTCATGGAATGCAAGAAAGAAGCTATGAATGAGGGAAAACCATGAATACAAGCTCAAGTCAGTATGTATATATTTATACACACACAAAAACAAAAGTTATGTATCATACACAGTGTATTATATAAAATACATTAATATAAAGATAAAATTATTTGTCAAATTGTAAAAGAAATAAATCAAAGTTGCAGAAAATTAAATCAGAAACATTCATTTTCAAAAAATGAGTCATTTTACGTTGGGTTCTTTATTAATTTGAAACATTATAATAATTTTCAAGATCTCAAAATTTTTTGATTCTGCTTTTGAGTTTCAATGTGCATACATAAAAATGCGTTTAATTTCAAATGCTGTAAATGCAATAGTTATACTTGGCAGTGATGTAGGCATTCATTCAGATGGGAGAGTTGTATGACTCACTCAACCGACAGCGGCAATCTTGCCAATCAGGTCTACATTTATATTCCTGAAATGCTGAAGTCAATACTATTCGCACATTTGAAATACTGCAGAATTGCAACAGGCCGTGAAGAACTTTTCAAAACAGCTGAGTACCAATGTTTTCCACAATTTGAAGTTTAATTATACTTTAGAATATCGAAAGTTTAATAAAGTTCTTGAAATGTTTTTCAAAAATAATAATAATTTTTCCCTTATTTTTTTTTTTCTTTTTAACAAAAAAAAAAAAAAGTTATCTACCAGCTTGGAGGCTATCTTGGCTACAATAAGAGGATTTCTGCCTCCAGCTCGGCTTCCTGACTGAGGAGTCCAGAATTTTTTTTTTGAAATAAATTAATGTGATAAAACTACCAGTTCAAATTCCATTCTGATACGTATTTGCATGAAATCAAATTAAGCAACCTAGACGATTCAAGTTATGTAACACTCGGAAAACAGGTTTTTTTCTTTTTCTTTTTTGTTTTTTTAATGCTCTGACATTATGTAGAAGCAAGATCATAAAGCATATATTAAAAAAGTCAGCATGTAATATATTACCTTCTAACTTCTTCTTTTTGAACTTGACTAAAAGAAGATTCCATAACTTCATCATCATCATCGTCATCCATATACCTATTTTAAAAAAAAATAATGGCAATTTTTCAGAAAAAGGGATTAAAAGCAAAATTAAATCAGATTTGCAGTAGTGTTTCATATGGCAGCATGGAATTTGGTCTATTCATGTGAGATTACAGATCAAAAGTAAATAAAATACTGTTGTAAAATCAAATTCCCTCGACTACTTGAAAACAAACAGAAATCACGGTCAAAAAATAAATGAGTAGAAAATAAATAAAATAAAATAAAATGCTAGAAACAAACTTCACTGAAAATCAAATGATTGATGCTATCTATTTTCTCTCTCTTTCTTCTGACTCTTTCCACTATCCAATGGAGGGCAGAAAAATAACCTCTTTGCTGTAAGTTAAACTCTAGTAACAGATCAGTAAATGGGATCAAGCCATTTTTCAACCTTGCAATTAGAGAACTATAGGATAGGATGCAGTTGAAAATTTTTACTCTAGAAATTTTTTCAGCCATGAAAGTAGTCGTGACCAGATCTTAACTAAAAGCTGGTCACAACCTTTTCATCCAGTTTTGGATGAACTCTTTCCTGCCATCCATAACAGTGTTTCAGACTTCACTCTTGGACTTCAATGATGTTTCACTAGTAAAAGATGATACAATGCTGTCTCTCATGGCTTTCTTAAAGGATTCAAGAGAGACAGAACTGTCTTCTTCTGCCCCTTTTTTCCAATTAAATCTGTCTTTTCCTTTCCTTTTAAGATAGTATAAACTATAATGTTACATATTTACTTTCCATTTTTATTGAAAAATTGTTTTGTTTGAAATTAGTTATTCAATACTCAGATTATATTTACAAAACTACTACTTCTATGGTTGATCTAAAACATGCAAAAATAAATTATTAAAAATTCCAAATAAGCTTAACCATATGTAGACCTCCTAGTGGTTTTGAAAAATAATCAGACCATACGCTTTTAGTATTTTTTAATGTGTGTAGGGTATTGTGTTAACAGTGTGTCCCTGTTTAATCTGCAAGACCTTTACTTTTAAAACCGTTAGTTCTAGAAGCATACTTCCAATTGAAAAAAAGTCAAAATAAAATGCAGAATTAAGATGTCAAAAGTTTGAAATAGACGAAAAAGGGGAAAAAATATGACATCTAACTTTGTACATGGTTCCCAGGTCCCCTACAATGCATTTAGGAAAAGCACAAACATGACAAACAATTTGAACACAAAAAGAAAAAAAAAGACATTAGTATGACAATATTCACCAAGGCATGAAACATAGAGTTTTGTGACTTACACTTACATTTGCAGTCATTTATACTTTGGGGGGAAATATAGCGGTTAACGAGGGCTTAAAATTTTATGTGTACATCAGTATGTTTTTCAAACTGTATAAGCTTTTGTAGTTTGTTTTCATGTATCATAACATAACCTACTTTGCATTTATTTTTCCACAACAATAAAAAATATAAATATTTTGTTGTTTAACATGTTATTTTTCTGAAAGGGGGATATGTTGCAATATCATCCTCTACACAATCTCTACTATTTATGAACTCAAATATTTCCTTGAAATTTCGTCTCAAACGTTACAAATTTGTTGTCTTAGTAGTATTTTCAATGAAGATTCTTTCCCTAACTGTAACATAAGGGACTTTGGCATCATACAAAAAGTTCATATTCTTTCACTTTTCTTTTTGTTTCAAAAATTTCATTTTAACTCTGTGCCTTATGTTGATCATTTAGCAATTGGAAATATACATCTAGAACTAACAGCAGCAAAAGCTGCGAGATGTTGCAGCTTAAACAGGGATACACTGTATTGTATAAATGAAATATATTGGATTCTATATCCTCCGAATATATTAATGAAAGGTCATAGTAGTGCTCTTTCCTCAATGTTTCTGGAGGGAAAAACAATGTTAGAAATACTATATAATTGAGTAAAAAGAAAAATGACTGTAAGAATTTATGTGGTGATACTAATAAATCGTCAAAGCATCTTTTTGACATAATCCAACTATAGTAAAAAAAAAAAAACCAGGAATCAATTTGTACCTTGCTATTCAAACCTTACATGGTCGGATTACACTACACATATTTTTTCCCCTCTGTTGTTATTTGTAACATAACCTACTCTCAATCAAGGGCGGATCCAGCTTCTGGCTAAGGAGGGGGTCATTTTCGGAAAGGGGGGGGTCAAAGTGCAATTTTTGGGCAAAAATGGGGGGTTTTGGCAATTTTTTTGTAATATAGGTACCAAAAATGCAATTTTTCGCTATATTTTGTCGGTTAAGGGGGGGGGTCATGACCCCCATGACCCCCCCTCTGGATCCGCGCCTGCTCTCAATTCTATAAAGCTTCAAATTTAATTATAAGTAAGTAGGAGGGCACTGAAACAGATTCTCTAAGAAATACATTATCATTACCAGCCTCTATTTAAGCTATAATTTCAAAAAAAATTCATGCCTTCCTTTAAAGTAAACTAAGGTGCTGTGAGACACACAATTGCTACAGAATTTCAGAGCAGGAAAGATCTTAATGATTGACTTAAACATTTATTAAGAGCAAGAATCTGAGAGAGTGTCATGCCTGCGATTCATGACCTCTCAGATTTTTTCCAAAAAATTACCAAATGTTTATTATCTTATTGAAAGACCATTTCCAGAATGTTTTGTTCTAAAGTTGAGTTGTTTAGCTTTTATGGATCCCCAAAGCTGAAGGTGCAGCATCAAAAATTCAGCAGATTTTCAAGACATGGAAGTTGCTGTGAGCCAAAACTCTTACCAGGAACTGTTGAACTCCACTTTTCTTTTGTATATGGAATATAGAAGGTTCAAACTTTATAAAATGAATTAGGGATGCACCGAGTAGCACTTTGGTCGAGTACCGAGTAGTGCCAATTGTTTTTTAAAAAATCATTGACATACAGCGGTATAGGGTTAGAAACCATTACAAAATTTTACTGGTCTTCTCGACCAGTGAACAGGAATATATACTGGTTAACAGACAACATCACTGGTCCACCTTAAATCATTAACCACATTTTTTTTCTTTAAAAAAAATGGTAGTCCTTGGATTGTTTATTATTTTTACGGTGATTCGAGGTGAGTTTTACTGGTCTGGAACCAATGGACCAGCAGTAAATTCGAACCCTGACATATGAACTGATCATTGGAATGGACCTCCATATGATAGTTCTTAGAACAAAAATCCCACTGAATTTAACTTATGCATTGAGTAAAATATTTTATTTATTGTATCAAAAATTTAAACAAAAAGTTATTTTTTAAATGAAATTACATTAAATGAATAAATATAAAATATCAATTAAGTTGGAATTATATTAATCTATTACTGATTAGTTCCAATTCTCTAAACGTGAATAATTTTTAAAAGCTTTTGGGAATATTAAAATAAAGATTTACTCTATTGAAGCATTACAAACTTCAATATTTTCAAAATTAACTTGAAAATTTCGCACTAGATGGCAGCATACCCATAATTTGTTCCTCCAATATATATATATATTTGCATATTTTTAATTGTTGAAAAAGGTGTCTTAAACTATTCAATTTTCTACAACTATTCGGTATCGGCCGAGTACCTGATCCAAATTTGGCCGAGTACCGAATATTTACCGAGTACTCGGTGCATCCCTAAAATGAATGTTAAATTTGAGGTAAGTTGTTGCCGTAAGGTCAGTAAAGGTCCTCAAAACAAGGCATTTTTGACATTTTTCAGCATTTTTGAGGTCCAAAAACAGCTTGTACATTTCAGTTGCCATGGCAAAAGTAGTGTTGTTTGAAAGACCAATGTAAGCACTTTAAAATAATGTATAAACAACCGAGGAAAGTTCAACGTGCTTTGAGTTAAATAAATGTGTATAAAATTTAAAATAAAGAATAAAGTTGATTTAATGTATCATACATTAAAAAACTTCAACTTTCAAGCTAATTGAAACATTGTAGGATGGCAAAGGCCTCATATGGCAAATCATGAGATGGCAAAAAATCTCAAACACTGGCTTAAATAGGCAGAATAATAAATACCTGCTTTTGTCATAGCCAAAAATTTCTTGAATGTATTTTGAATAATCCTCATCATTTTGTGATCCATCAGCACCATCAACAATGAAATCACTCATATCATCATCATCATCTTCTTCATCATCACTTTCTATCCTATACTTTGATGATGGTTCTGAGCAATAAGAAAAGAACATTTTAACTACAGAAACAATGTTTGGAAAAATAAATACATTAAAAAAATCAATAAACAGTACAAATTCGTGAAACAAAATACTAAAATGCTATTTGCTTGTGCAAAAAAAAAAGTAAGTACTATTGTCATGCACAGAATTTAAACCTTTAAACAAAATTAAAAAAAACTTTATCAGTATGAATGCTTTAGAACTCGAAACTAATAAATCACGTTTGAAATTTGCAGCTAGCAAGCTTTTTTTTATTATCTTTATCAATTTTCAATGATGAAAACATTAAAGATCTCCTTATTAAAGCTGACTCCCTTAACAGGACACAAGGTTTCTGCTATAGCGTCCTAAGCCTTGCCATTCCTGGTTTTAAGTTTTACATAATCTAAAAATGCCTTTTATGACTTTAAATTGGAAACTGAAGTAATAATAAATTTGCATTTATTATTACATACTTTCATTTAGTTGAATTCCCATGAGCTGCACATATTAATAAATAAATTTAAACTTTCCCATCATTGAAATACTTCTAATATTATTAAATGAAGGTAGACTTAATGACGGAATGACTAATTGAAGCAAAAACTATGGGGCTTCAGAAATTCATTCGCCTCTTCCTAGACAATGCACCACACATTTAGATATAAAATTGACCATTACATTCGACCATTAAAATTGACCATTATTATTTTTATTCGCTAAATATAAAGTCGGTCTGACAACCACTGGATCAAGGAATAAAAAAAATTCAAAATATTTTACCAACAAATAAAGTCAAAACATATTATTCCTGTTTTAGGCAGAACAATTGTAATCCAGGCTAAGAAAAAAATAATCTCTTACTGGCATCCACATTCATTAATACTACTCAGAAATGAATCAAGTTGACAACATCAACAGTTGTTTTCTGAAAACTGGGTTTAAAAAGAAATTGCTGAAAATAAAGAAGGAAGAAACGAGGAAACATTTAGAAAGGAGCTTCAAAAAACATTTTGCGATAGACCTCCAAATGTTTAAGTCCGCAATTGATAAAATATTGCAATGGTTTCATCAACAAAATCAAAATGAAACTTTTTTTCTGGTAATTACATATAAATTTAGATGCTAAGTTCGTAATTAACACATTGATTACAGAATCTCAAATTAAATATCTAATATTTAAAAAGAAAATGTGAAATAACTTACTAGGCTTTAATTGAGGTTCTAAAAGTCTTCGAGGTGGGTCTAAATATGGGTTGAAGTGGAAAGCTTTTTTCTGTGCTTTTCGAGCAGCAGCTTGTTTGGCTGCCATGTATTGCTCAAATTCTCTCCGAGCAAGTTTTTGTTCCATGCTTTTACTGACTGGAATCGACTCCCTTCGAGGCACAGCTACTTTTGATTTGTCAGGTACTTTATTAGAAGATGCTTTTTGTTCAGCAAGAGCTTTTTGTTTCTGCAAGAAAGCAAGTTTAGCAGCATATTTTTCTTCATATTCTTTCTGAAGTTGTTTTTCTAACTTTTCTTTGAGTTCTTTTTCTAATTTGGCAACATCCACAGTCGGAGTTGGTGGTACATTAGGTGTTAAATGTGAAGAATTCATATTAGATATTTTATTTTTACCAGGTACTGTTTTTTTTACGGTAACAGGATTATCATTAAATATATTATCATTACTTTTTATAAGAGTCAATTTTCTGTTTACTTCTGAAATCATTTTACCTCCACTTCCTTTGTCTGGTTGCTTTTTGACTATATTTTGGTCAAGTTTTTGTGTTTTATTAAGCAGAACTTTGCCGTTTTGATTGCTCTTATTTGAGGCAAAGCTATTTTTTGGAACTTTAACCTTGGAAGGTTCAGGCGTTTGTTTTCCACTTGTACTTTTTTCAACATGGATTACAACCGGTTGCTTAGTAACCTGCTCAACACCATTTTGGGGCATCTTTTTCTTTATAACCGGTGTAGATGGAGTTCTATTTGAAGGTCTCATCTCATTAGTTACTTTTTCTTGCAGCATTTGCTCCTTTCTGCGCTTTCTAGCAAGTTCTTCTTCCAAGAGTCTCCTCTCTTTTTTAGTCATTAACTTCTCTTCTTCCTTTTTAACGGTAATTTTAACTGGCTCATACTGCTTTTGTTCAGCTATCTTAAGAAGTTCTGCAAAACTCATGGTAGGAGGTGGTGGAGGACGTGGTTTACGAACATCATTTTTATTCGGTACATTTTTAACATTATTCTTCTGAGTCAAATTCCGCACTGGTTCTTCAATTTGATCAACATGATTATCTTCTTCTTCTCGATGCTTTGATTTCCGTTTTCGCTTTTTTGGAAGCATCATTTCTCTTTCCTCCATTTCTATACGAGCTTTCATTCGTTCAACCTTATTTGCTAAATTTTGTCTCATAATTTCAGCTTCTCGTTTTTTCTTGGCTTCAATTTCGTCATCAGTAAGCTTAATTCGGCTAAAATCATTATCTTTTGTACGAGAAGCCATGATTTTAGCTTTTTTATTGTTCTTAGAATTTTGAGCACGCAAAGCCAGAAGTTCTTCCTTTTTCTTACGAGCTTCAGTTTCTAAAGTAATAAAAAATAAATGACAAACATACTCTTAAATAAAAATGAATTATAGAGACTAAAATATAAGCAACACCAAAACTTTCTGCAATACCTTTGTGCAATTGCAAATATTGGGAATGGGGGGGGGGGGGGGATCAAAGATCTAATATATTTGTTTTTCTTCCTTGTTTCTTTTTTTATAATTTAAATTCTTTAAATACAACTAGTTTACAGCACAAAGAAACTATTTGCCAAAAATAGCTAACTATCAATTGAGTTTAAACTGAGTTTAAGGCAAGGCCGTATCCAGAAAAAAATTTCGGAAGGGGCCCAGTTTCGCACATTGCCCAAACACACATACAATTTTTGTGTGTGTTATGAGTCTAATTTCTAGCTGACTCCCCCCTCCTCCCACGATAATTGATGTGTGTGTGTGTGTGTGTGTGTGTGTTTTTTTTTTTTTTTTCATTTCTTTATTCTTATTATTTTCTTGAACTGGACCATTATTGGGGGTAAAAGTATCAAGAGAGATATACAATGAGAACTTTTTTAAGTGGGTAGAAATCCGGTAGTTTTAGGGGGTCCGGGGGTTTCTCCCCCGGGTAAATTTTTGAAAAAAAGTTTGAAAATTCTGCATTTTGAGGCCTTATATGGGGCAATTGGGACTTCAAAAACATGTTGGAAAAGTAGGCAAACAACAATCTCATAAATTTTCTGCACTCCTTTGCAAATTAAGATTAATCTAAGAATAAAAAAATGTTTAGTTTAACAAATGATTAACATTAAGCGACAGAGAGAAAGGATAACTGAGGAGAGAAA
>JAXGGA010005299.1:0-79519 GCA_038373865.1 Uloborus plumipes | reverse complement strand
CAAAGAGGCACTGTGTGTTTCAAATTTACACCTTAAAAAGTTTTTTTTAATGAAATTTATTAGTTATTTTTATCCGGAGATTTTTACCCCAATTTTTTCGATTTTTAATAAAGCTGTTTTCCATATCAAAACAAACCAAAAGAGCTTTACACTATTATTCCGGAAGAAATAAATAAAAAGAAAGAATTGGTAATCTATTAAAGTTCAGTATTCTCGCAATTTTAAAAATTTGATCCAATGGCCTCTGGACTTAAAAGGGGTAGGGGTGCTTGTTGTCTGAAATTAGCCCCTCCTTAAGTTAAATCCTGGGTGCGCCCCTGGGAACAGACGAAATGGTGCAAAGGCTTTTAAAATAATCTAATACATTTCCTCTTGAGCTAAATATTTACCGATACAAAAGACTGTCTGAATTTATTGCTCCCATCCTACATCAACTTCAAAGTGCGGTAAAAGAAAAAGACATCGGAACAGAAAAAAGTTCTTTCTCCATAAAAGACTTCAACGAATCTGAAATCTTTCTCTGCAAGCGACATTCCAGATAATGTCACATGTAACGAGTCTTCTGCCATGACAAAGAAAAGAAACGGAAAGTTCTTGTTTCCTCTGATACAATACTCGTACCTTCTTCACTTCACTTCGATGTATTACTCGGCGGCTTCCGTAAGAGGCTGCTTTGAAGAAAGTTGGGATTTTCATCCAGAGGTTTTATTCCTTTTTTTTTGGTGGAAGTTTGATGTAATATTGCTTTTTGATGATCGGATGCAATATATGAATACCAAGAAAAATAATTGATGGGCACAAGTGGCAAATTGTTCTTTTTATTAATTAAGTTTGAAAACACAAAAAAAAAAAAAAAAATGTGTCAATTCAGTTTAGGAGAAGTGGGTATGGATTGAAAAATGCCTTTTAAAATGAAGAAATTTAATTTATTCTTTTCTTTAGACATTAATTGAGACTGTGACAATTCATTTTATTTCATTATGTACTGTTTTTTGATCCTTTAACTTAATGAAACCGTTATTTGATTCATTATTTACAAATTATCATGTTTATGCAAGTAGATTAGGATCAATTGGGGGAAGTGAGAACAAAATCTACCTTTCCTTAAAGACCGTAAAACCTGATTTGTAAATTTATAAAATAAAATAACCTTTGTACTTAAAAATATTTTTGCCAGAAATGTGACGACGAATCGCCAAATGTTGCCAGCCCCTGCAAAGACATCCGACTGAGCTTTTTCTGATATCATTGCATCCATAAAATAACATTATTTCATTGAGAATGACTTTCCATGTACCGCTGAAACACGTGTCTGCAGTATTCTTCCGCATTTGTGTTTTTCAACGTTGTATTTTTGCTTTTAGTAAAGTTGTTAAGGCTACAGTGGACAAATAAAATTGTATTTTTTCAATTATTGATTTATAAGTCTAAAACTTTGTGTGCTTGTATTATTGTATATTTACTACATCTAAAAGCGTAAAAAACACAAATTAGTGCAAAAACAATGAATACTTTTTTTTCAAATTTCAAATTTAAGTATTTTTTTAACAAAATTTCAAAATGTTCCAGGCGTCGCAATTTTTTTTCAAACTTTGAATTTCCACTTAATTTCTAATCATTAGGCATGATGGCACAAAACAATGCATTAAAAACAATGTTTTATGTGGTAGTTTATAAAAAATGGCTGAAAATGAAAATTTGTATGATTTTTTCAACTGAAAATTTTTATTTTCAGCCATCTTTTATAAACTATTTCATAAAACATTGTTTTTAATGCATTGTTTTGTGCCATCATGCCTAATGATTGAAAATTAAGTGGAAATTCAAAGTTTGAAAAAAAATTGCGACGCCTGGAACATTTTGAAATTTTGTTAAAAAAATGCTTAAATTTGAAATTTGAAAAAAAAGTATTCATTGTTTTTGCACTAATTTGTGTTTTTTATGCTTTTTGATGTAGTAAATATACAATAATACAAGCACACAAAGTTTTAGACGTATAAATCAATTATTGAAAAAAATCAATTTTATTTGTCCACTGTAGCCTTAATGAAACGTCGAATTGCACTTTAAACTCGTGTAGCTTCATTTGTATCAAACATCAGCAAGACCGTTTATTATTAAAAAACTGTTTTTTGTAGTAAAACATTTAAGAAGTATACTTTGATACCCCCAATTTACGCGATGGAAGGTATAGGGTTGGAGAACTTTAAAAATTAGGGTTCATTTGAATAGTCCAACCAATGGGGAGAACCCTGTCACAAAACCACACTTGCATGTGACCGAGAAATTGGAATTAATTCCAAACCTGGAATCTTCTGACAGTTTCAACCCCGTATCAAAACAGGTAGGGCAGCATAATATGGAGATCAGGGATACCAGACAGGAAATATCTACTATTCTATTCCCTTGCAATTTTTCTGAACTTGAATTTATCAAATTGAAAGCATCAGCAGCTTTATCAACACATAGCTTAGAAGTACTAGCACTTTGTATGGCTTCATTACTTTTGTTTTCAGGTTTGGTATAACGATTGCCATGAAAGGTTCTCTTTTTCGACTTCCTTCTACAGGATCTAGCTTTTGCCATAATAAAACGATAAAAGCTAAATAAAAATACTAAAATAATTACACAAAACAGAGCAAGAGTGCAGTGTAAAAGAAATTAAAAGCAGGTATAAAGAGCAGTAAACGAAGTTGGTAAACCAAAATGTAAACAACAAAATTTGTTGCCACTCTATACAAATTTCTTTCAAAAACTAAAAATAAATGAATGGCAACATGTAATCTTTTGATATTAATGTTATTTTATAGCCATTTATATCAAGAAAAATGAAAAACACAGCCTAAATTTACATTGTTTACATTCATTTTGACGTTTTCAGCTGACTTCCGGTGCTTCGGAATCTCACTTACGGTTTTTTTAATTAGCTGTAGCTTTTCTTCTAATTGTCAGAAAAGTAAAAGTAAGACATTTTTGGAATCCTAGAGAAATTGGACAAACTTCAGAAAAAATTAGATTTTTCTAATGACATATAATGTTATAATGTAAAGGTATTGATGAATCCCCCCTCCCAATTAAGTGAAAGATGGGAAATTTTAACTTATAAATTAATTTAAAAAATCTGGTATGGAGCCCACACTACCTCCTTTTACGTGTAAATTTCTTAGTTGATGTGTGTAGTTAGTATTAAAATAGAGCTTAGAGTGAGCAAGGTAACAATTTAAACATTTACACGCCTAGTTTTCCGCGAAACAATGCAAAAAAATGTTTTACAATGATTACTGTTCTAAATATCGCCGATTTTAACATCATTCGGTGGGTTTTTCGCAAAATATCGCCAATAGCACCAAATTGAAACCAGATTCAAAAAGAAAAAAAAATTGCCAAGTTTGTGGCCAACTTTACGATATGTCGCCCAGTTGGCCTCAAACACTTGGCGACCAAGAGCTTGTCGATGTATCGTTAAGTGGTCGCACCAATTCATACCACTAAATTCTGCATTGAAACTAACACTGATTTACCCAAAAAAAAAGGGGTAAATCAAAATCTTGGGAACATTCGAATGCAACTACAAGGGGAGGTGTACCACTAGACCCCTCTCAGAGTCTACATACCAAGCTAGAAGCTTCTACGGCACACAATTTTTGAGTTATACGACATACATACGCACATACATACGTACTTACAGACCTCACGAGAAAACTCGTCGTAATTAACTCGGGGGGTGGTTGAAAAGGATTTTTTGCCTGGTTATATGTTGGTAGGTACATATGCACGTGCTGACAGGTCGACAAAACTACTCAACATTCATTCGGGGGTGAGCAAAATCAAAATTTAGACCCAAATTTAAATGATTTTTTTTACTAGCACAATACTTTCTTTACTACGTAAAAGGGAGTAAAAACAATTGAAATTATAGGGGAAAACCGCTTATATTGGACCACTGCTTAAATTGGACCTCGGGCTTAAAATCTAGTACGGAGATCTGTGCTATATTTTAACAGTAAAAATAGGAAGTTTTAGGAAAAACATCAATGTGTATGAAGTTTCACCAGTTTCCGAACTGTTTAGCGTGAGTTACGGCTTGATTTGTGTTGAAAACGTGCGAAATCTTATTTTGTGGACTTGTTCCTAAAAGGATAACTCAAAAACTTGTGAATTGCCGTAAAATGCTGTTACAGTATTATAATCTGTGTTTTATAAGGATTACATTGATGCATTTATATGCCCGATTGTGATAATTTTTGACAGAGCAATGAGCTGAAGAATAAAAAATGGCGTGTTTTCCTTTATTGGACCGAAAAAAATTTCCTATATTGGACCGGTGGTCCAATTTAAGAATATGGCTTTAAATAATACATTTTATTAATCGTAACATAAAATAAGTGACTAGTCTTATTTAATAGCGTAGTTAAAATTATTTTAAGCATACTTTAACACCTATTCACGATATTCATTTGAACTTTTTTATCAAGCACATTTTTATCAAGTAGAAGCTGCAACTTCTTAAAATGTATGTTTTTTTTCTCTTCATCCATTAAGTTGCAGTTTCAGGTTGTGAAACGTATTTATTAACTTGAATAAAATGTATGCTGGTTTACTGAGAGAATAATATGAAATTCTTCGATATTTTCAAAAGGATTTTAATAGAAAACAATTTATATGCTAATTTAACATTAACATAACTTAACATTTTAATGTTCAATGTTGATGAAGCCGGTCTTTTCATTGTCCAAAATCCCCAAGATATATTGATGTATAGAGATAAACACCAGGTTGGAGCAGTATTGAATAGTGAACGTGGTAGAAATACGCTGGTTATTTGCTACATGAGTGCAACAGAATTGCAAGCTCCCTATGATTATTTTCAAAAGATTACGTTCCATGTATGAACTTATCATAAAGGCTTCCCTGGTGAGCAATATGCTTGTTCAAAAAAAGGTTGGATCACAAATGATAATTCCCACATTTGATACAACATTTCATCAAAACTGTTAATCCAAGCAATGTAAAAAGAATGTCTTTCTATTAACGAATAGGCACATCACTTACATAAAGAACATTGATGCAATACACTTGGCTAACGAGAACGATGTAATAATAATTTCTCTTTAAGCACATCATACACGTAGATGTGGTCTTTATTCAGTCTATGTCTACATATTTTAATCTAGCATGTGATACATGGGTGAGAGAACATCTAATGAGATCCATTATCTAATATCTCACAGGAGAACTGTTTGGTAACTCTTATGGGCAAACCACAATCAAGGCCATGGCAAAAGCTTTGAGTTGATTCTAAAGAACAGGAGTTTAGCCTGGTAATTGACATGTGTTTAATGGCATTGATTTGGCTGCAACATAATTAGAGGCAAGTAATCCAGAAAAAACTACTCAAAGTGAACACTGAACAGGTTACGTTTTCGGTGTAAGTTGTATACCATGTACAAGAACTAGCTACGACTTAAATTAGTACAAGTTCTGCAGAATCGGCGGATAGTTCTCATCAAAACATGATTGTCAACTTTAACTATGATTTTGTAAAGCCGGCTCACATATCACCTTTGCCTAAAAAATAGAAGGAACAAAAAGGAAGGCTATCTCATCAATCACGCCGTATGAAAGAGGTATAGAGCAGAAAAAGTCGCACAAGAAGAAGCAAGAACCTACACAAAACAATTGTTATTACAATATTGGTCATAGAGATGAAGTGCAAAATATGATTAAGTGTACGAAATGCCATCAGCGAATTTATCAACACTGCCTAAGTGAGGTCGAAGCAAAAGAAATTCTGTTGCAAATCCTGGAAAAAAGCTGTATAGTTCAAATGTAAATTACTCTATGATTTCTTTGTACGGTCCAATTTAGGAAGTGCATGGTTCAATTTAGGCGCATATATTCCTAAATTGGACTTTTGCAACTTTTTGTAAGATAATTTTTTAAAAAATAATTTTCATATTTTCAGAAAATATAAGAACCTAGGGCGGTTCCTTATTAAATTTAGCTTACGATGCCCTATTTTGCATTTCTGTTTTACTTCACATTGAGCGACACAGGCCTCCTGTTCTTGGGGGGTCCAATATAGGCGGTCTTCCCCTAGAAAATATTCTTCAAGATGCAAACTCTCGAGTTACGTTCAAAATTTGTACCAAGAGTCAGTGCTGTATATGTATTCTGTGGTGAATCCAAGCGTCGGGCATAACATATAAATAAACCAAAAACTAAAGAGAAAAACAAGGAGTCACATCGTCTCCTTTATATACATGTATATTGTATAAAGTCGCATAAATTAAATCATGTACTCTCTCTTAACAGGTGTATGCAGACCGAAAATGAAAGTTACAATAGAGAAGCATTAAAATCAATCAAACCCCAGAAGAAGATAAGAAATCCTCCTTTCCAACATTGGAGAGCCTAGTAATATCTAACGATTCTCTCACAGCTCAGGCCTGACAAGAAAAGGGGGGAGGGGAGGGGAGGACGAAGACGGATAGACTTTGTTCCTTCGCAGACGATTTCTTCTTTCCTTCCTTTTGAGAGATTACTTGCCTTTACTCTCCAGATGCTGCCTTCAAAGGCAGTTTAGACACTTAACATCTTTTATGCCCGTTGTGGTCGATAAGTCGATTCATTGCAACTGGTATTAAAAATTTTGCTTTTTCGTAAAATACCGAGATTCTTAGCACGAACTTCGATTTCCGTTGGATATAGTTAACGGCGCTGGAACAAGAGAAGGGTTTTGGCACCTGATACAACCGCTTGTATTTCACACGTGGGAAAATTTATTTCAAAACTGTTAATTGAACTACTGCTATATAAAAGGCAAACAGTGGTTTGCTAAGAAATGAAACACGAATAATAGTTTAAAATATATTTCTTGGAATATTTTTCATTTTGTTAATATACAGAAATTCCAAACACGTGTTTTTCGATTTCCCGTGGATATAAGTTAGCTGCATTAAAAAACAAAAAGATTTTTGAACCTAAAACATTTGCTAGTACTTTGAATGTTGAAAATCGTTTTGTAAAATTATAATTCAACGCAATTGTTATTTTTTTACATTTATCTGCGATAATATTTGTAATTTATAACTCAAATAATAAGTTTCACCGTAGCACTTTATATTTTGTGAAATGCCTTGTAAAAATATCAGATTATCTTGAAAATGGAGATTTTAAGAAAATAACTGCTCGCATGTTGGTTGAATATGTATTTCTTCATTCACTTTGTAGGATTTGAATGACAAAAACATCTGAATATGTCCCTATCTTTGGCTAACCATCAGACTAATAATGTGTCCCTTCAGTTTTGCAATAAAAATTGTTAATATACAATACACAGTCCAGTCACATTAATGCAACCACCTGTCAAAAGCCTGAAAAACCACTTTTCGCAGAGCTGACTGCTGCGAAACGTGCAGGAAGAGATTTATTTAGGGCTCTGAAGGTGTTCATTGGTAGTTTGAGCCATGCCGACTCCGATGCTGTAGCCAGCTGGGCTAGATTACGGGGATGAGGATCCATGGAGCGAATAATCCGATCGAGATGGTCCTACATATTCTCGATTCTGTCTGAATCAGGAGAGTTTGTAGGCCAGGGAAGAAGGGTAAACACATGCTGGTGCTCCTCGAACCACGCACGTACACTAACAGCTGTATGGCACTTCGCATTGTCTTGCTGGTAGCTGCCATCATTCTGAGGAAAAACATTGCACATATAGGGGTGAACATGGTCCGCAAAGACAGATGCGTACTTTTAGAAATTCATCGTGCCTTCCACAATGATGAGTGAGCCCAGAGAATGCCAGGAAAACATTTCCCAGCCCATAATGCTCCCGTCTCCAGCTTGGATCGTTCCGGCAATGGTTGAGGGTGTTTGGTTTCAGAGGTTTCACGCCTTCTACACCAACGTCCATCTGCCTGATGGAGCATAAAACGTGATTTATCAGTAAATGCTACCTGTTGTCACTCAATAAACGTCCAGCTGCGGTACTGGCGTGCAAAGTCCAGGGTTCGTCGTCGAGGGACAGTAGTCAGCATAGCTGCATGAACCAGCCTTGTGCTTTGGGAGCCCAGACGCAGCAACGTCAACTAAATAGTAGTATGGTATTTGATGTTGGTAGCCCCTTGGTTCATCTGGGAGGTCAGTTGCTCAACGGTTGCCCGTCTATCAACCCGAACGCATCTCCCGATTTCGTGCCAGGTACGATGTAACAGTACGTCTGTGACAGTGGCAAAAGCCTCTGTAATGAGGGTTATTATGTCAGCAATGTCAGTAATCTATCTCCGATACACACTATACTTCAAATAACCCCAGAGGAAGAAGGGCCAAACTCGGTCCTGAAATTGTGTTGAACTTGTGTGCTCGATT
Organism: Uloborus plumipes; assembly: GCA_038373865.1. Classification (NCBI taxonomy): domain Eukaryota; kingdom Metazoa; phylum Arthropoda; class Arachnida; order Araneae; family Uloboridae; genus Uloborus; species Uloborus plumipes. The sequence goes on along the minus strand of JAXGGA010005299.1, from coordinate 71,149 downwards.
TGCTCTAAATCATCCATACCACACACTATGCTTTCTCCTGTGAGGTCCACAAACATAGTTACGACTGGCTGATCTATACAGAATAAAAACTTTGAATTGCACTAATAACTGCAACCCACAACATGTGAAAATCATTATTTCAGAAGCTAATGCAAAACTCTTGATTCATTTGCATCAGGTTTTTACGAATAAGAAAAAAATCGGTTAACAACCCTGTCATGTATATGTTTGTGTAGCTCTATTTTGATAAAAAGCACCAATTTTTGAGCGAAACAGCCTACAAAGACTAGTTATGTAAGATCCTTGTTTCGTTACACGAGTTTTTGAAGAACATGGGCTCTACTTCTATAAAACATAGTAAAATTTTGAAGATTTGTAAAAACAGTATTTATCTTCTTCTTCTTCTTCTACTTATCTCCTAACTGGTCTGACGTAGTCAGACCAGCTCAAGTAAACCGTTGACCCTGAGGAAGTCCGCAACCAGCAGAGGAAACGAGTAAACATCCTCTCTGGAAAATCCGAGACAGTCCAAAATGTGTTTGGGGGAGGCTCGGTGTTGGTGGCATTTAGTGCACAGGGGAAACGTTTTCTCGCCGTCTGTGTATTTTAAGGTTCTGATATGGCCACTGGCCAGACGTGTTAGGCAGGTGTAGTATGTTCTGTCTCCTGAAAAGGCGAGAAAGAAGCCTGGATTGATTGAAGAGTACCAGTTGCTGTATGGGGGCACTAGCCATTCCTTCATAATTTCGGCTTTCTTTATAGAACAGATTTCGTGATATGTGAGTTTAGTTGAGGTGGGAGTCTGTTGTTTGCAGCCCTCCTTAGCAAGTCTATCTGCCAATTCATTGCCTTGAATATCCACACGTGATGGAATCCAGTGCAGATGTATTTCGTGGTGTTGTGAGATGGATTTTAGCTTGTTATAGATGGAGGTACTTGTGTGGTCACCAATATGTAGTCGATCCTTAAGGTGTTGCAGAGCACTACGGCTATCTGTTAAAATCCAAACATCTCCAAAGTTGTTCTCCTCAGAGATTGCCTCAAGCCCAGCTTCAATTGCAAGAAGTTCACTTCTGAATATGACTGTACAGTATTTATACGAGGGTTGAATGAAAAGTAATGCCTCCATCTTCATTACTTGGGTTTGGATGGGAATATTGTAATGAATCAAACACTTAAATAATCCTTAGAATGTGATCTTTAATTACCAATATTCATTTTTCCACATAATTTCCAGACAATTGGATACATTGCCGCTAACGGTGAACCAGTTTTCTGAAGCCGTCACGGAAGAAGTCAGCACTCTGTTTCCGCAACCACAGTTCTCTCATCCTCTGCATCAGAAGCATAATGATGTCCCCGTAGATCTTCTTTCATTATTGGGGACAGATGGAAGTCAGACGGTGCTAAAACTTTTTGCTTGTGAAACTCGGTGGTTGTTGTCACAGGACGTCCAACTCTTTGTTTGTCATGCAAATCAGATGTTCTCACCTCAACAATTTTAAACTTACTCGCCCAACGACGCACGGTACTCACATCAACGCAATCCCCATAAACAGCTTGCATTCTCTGGTGAATCTCTTTTGGGGTGACACCTTCTGCTGTCAAGAATTCTTTGACTGCACGATGCTTGAATCGCATTGACCGACCATCTGAGCAGGGTTACATACTTTACACTCTAAAATCCCAACCGTTCAATGCAAAGGCTTCTTACCAACTGGAACTGTAGAGGAGAGTTTACGGAACAAGCCAATACCTGCCGTATACCAGTGCTGCCATTTGTTGGGGAGTTATGAAAGTGGAGGCATTATTTTTCATTCAACCCTCGTATGGTGGTATTTTGGCTCCTTAAACCTTTATGCCCGACGGGACTTATGTGGACGGAAGTCCACATAATTCAATATTGTGAATCCTAAATGGCTGGAATCGTGCTGGTACTTGAAAGTACCACTCCTTGAACTTTGCTGAGAGGTTAACAGATGGTACCTGCAATCGGAAACAGTTTTTAGGGGCCCTGAGGCGTAGGGGGTGCTAGACCCTACTGATTGTCAATTTTTTTAATTCGTTATATATGCTGTTTGATGTATTTTTAACTAAAAAAGCCGAAAAAATACATAAAAATTCATTGCTAAATTAATTTGGACATAAAGGATTAACGGACATATCTTAAGAATAAGTCTGTTACGGAGAAAATATTATTTAGAAATATTTTTCTGAAAATTTTCAAATTTTAACTGCATCTTACAATAGAATAAAGACCATGTTCTTTATAAAGTTAGTGGGAAAAAAAACGAGTTTAATATATTTCTAGTCTTTATAAGCCGTTTCGTGAAAAACCGATACGTTGCTTACCCAGTGGAATTCCCCATTCATACACAATAAATTCTGGAACAGAAGGAAAATTACAATAGAAGTGGCACAAACAAACATTATTTTCCAGATATATAAAACACATTACTGTGCTTGCAGGATGAATTAAAGAACCTAAGTCACTCTTGCTCACTTCCTAATGCCTCTTTATGAACAAATAGAGTAGCGTCCCATCTACGAGGAAAGAAGTATGTGCAGAGGGGAATGAAAAAATACGGAAATAGAAGATTAGCCCCACTGTGACAGAACCCTTCTTGCGGAAGATGTAAGCATTCCCCTTACGTCGCATTCATCATTTTGTTGCTCCTTTAAGTCAGACTCACGTCTTACGATAAATATTTACTTGTGTTAATCACGGGAAGAGGGAACTTCCTTTTGTTTGAGTACTGAGTTTGCCACAATAGAAACTAATTCGAGGTGGGCGAAAAAAAAATGCTATCGAGATATTTATGTTTGATGCAAAATGATGTGCTTTTTACTTCGAATTGCAGAGTGGTACAAAAAATTGAACTGTTGTTTTTACAGTATAATACTGGCAGCCGACGTTCCAATTAGAGATGCACCGATAAGCAAATTGGCCGATTACCGATTACCGATTAATCGGTTGTTGATAATCGGCAGATTAATCGGCTGAGCCGATAAATGGTAAGGATAATTGTTTTTAATGCTACGATTTCACAATCACTGTTTTTTCTCTCTTATACAATTTCGAGTTTAGAAAGAGTATGTAATTTATTTCTGAGAAGATTTGTTTTTCCATTTTCCTAATTTTGACAAAATAATTTCAGTATTTTATTAAATTTCTTAGACCCGATTTCACATATATTGTCAATAATATTACATTAATACATTGTTAATTATATTAATTTGACATAAAAATTAGAAAAAAAGGAGGAGGGGAGTCTGTGGTGAGCACTCCACATTTAGGAGTACTTTTAATTTAAATTTTAAATTATTAGTAGCAATTTAATTCAAGACTTTCATTCTTTGTGAAAATTAGAGGTTATCTAAAAGCACTGTACTATGGAGAAAACTGTCGCCACATGAAAAGTGTTGCAACATTGTCTATGTACATTTATTCAAAGTAGGAGAACTAATTTATTAAAAACTTTATATCAACAGTGAGGATTACTATATTACTGTTTATAAAGTTATTCATCATAATTTCTTAGTGAAGGTATAGTTTGAGGAATAATATTTAAAAAGTATTTTTGGCCAATTAATCGGCCTGATTTTGCTGATTATTAATAATCGACAAAGTGGCCGATTATGGCCGATTAATCGGTGCATCCCTAATATATATACACTGCCAAAAAGGAACTGTTGCTTTTCCAGTATAATTCTGGCAGCAGAGGTTCCAATTTCAAACTGTAAAATGTACAGTAATAAACTGTAAAACTAGCAATTTTACAGTTTCTTACTGTTAAGTTAGAAATTGTACAGTTTATTGCCGCAAAATTTAGATGTATTATGCTGTAAAAACAACAGTATAATACTGGCAACAAAGGTTCCAACTTAAAATTGCGAAATGAAATGAAATGAACTGTTGAATTAGCGACTTGACAGTTTATTACTGTAAAAGTAGCAATTTTACAGTTTGTTACTGTAAAATTAGCAATTTTTGTAGTTTATTACTATTAAATTAGCTGTATCATACTGTAAAAACATCAACATTCATTTTTTACAGTGAATGAAGTGTTCTTATTTAGCATTAAATCCACTATATCGCAGTTTTTCTTCCAATGTACAGGTTCAGCAGCATCATAAATATCCCATTATTTAAAAATCATTCGAAAAATTTCAGAATTTACATAATTAAGACTAAAAAACTTCATACGTCTTACTAAAATGATGTAAACTAAAAAGTAAATTTTAAGATGTAGCAATGAAGAAAATGCAGCACACTTAATCTTCAGATTTATAGAGCACGACATCTAGTGAGAACAAAAGTAATATAATTGTCAAGAACACTACTTTTGCACCTATCTGTATTATTTTAAAGTGTTTAATTCTAGCATCATTAATTGTATAAATAATAAAAGAAATATACAGGTAAAAGAGTTTTCAAATATGAAATATATCCTAAGTCTTTAGGAAAAAGAAATAAAAAGGGATAGTTTCAGTAGGATATTATGCGTTGTAGCTCTCCAAGTCGACTTCAGACTCTTTACATGTATGATCGACAAGTCCTAAGTATCACAAGGGAATCTAATGTCATGGTCCTGGGCCTTCAAATTCCTCAAAAATATTTTAACCTGTCTTTATTACAACGACATAAATAATTCGTACTTGATATTAAAATAATGTTCCACATACCACACAACTGTTCGATTCAGTTTTGAATCGGGACAAGTTTTCTTTTCGCTAGTTTAAACCATTTCGATGTTTACATTAGTATATTTTGGCAGAGTTACCGTAGCGTGGTCTTCGTGAGCTTTCAAAAACCTTGGCACTAAAATTATTTTTAAAAGTACATCAAATTGTAAAAAGTAAACAAATTAAGCCCTACAAACCAATAATGTTTTTATTGAAATGCAAAGTATGGTAACAATTAAAATTTAAGTTACATTAAAACTTAAAGTAAACGTTAAGTTCCCAAAGTCAATTCAGAGACAATGGCGCTAAACGAGCAAAATCCCATGTTACTTGTTAGCCATTTTTCCTCCAAGCATATGCTTTCTTTTCAACTCCATATAAACGATCAAAAACAAAACGCTTTTAAATTGGTAACTTAAATGTAGAAGTCTCAAAAGCTTCTCAAAGTTTCCCAACACAAAATCCACAAAACAAATACGCCTATATAAGCTCTTGTGCCACTAAACCCAAATTATTTGTTAATTTTAACAATTAAGTTTATATTACTATTATTCGATTCAATGTTGGAAACAATTGAAACACAGATATGCATAAACCATTCTGATAGGTCCTATTGGTGGATTTCATGATTATTACTTTAGTGATCGGCCCTGTGTCATCATCTTAAATATTTATTATTGCGTAGAAATACAAACCACTTGTTAAGACATGCACTCGATTTTCTGTAGTACAATACAAGTACTGAACTGCACAAGTATTACTGCCATCCTCTAATTCTTTCATAATACTCCATCAAAAAGCTTTAAGGTTACTAGCAGATGCATTTGCTTGCCAAAGTCGAGCAAAATTAAAAGTAGCGGAGTGTAATTTAATTATAAACTCGCCCTAAAATCAGAAGAACACTTCTACAGCGAGCAGAAACTCGCTGTCAAAGGTGCTTAACCGCTATTTGATCTCTATTACGTTCAATGGTTGTCATAGCAACGGACGGCTGGAATTTGCATGCGAAATATTTCACTGACACTTGATGAGATAATTGCCATCCGGGAAAACTCAAAAGTCGTAAGATTCAAATTTCGAAATTCTTTTACGTAGAATACGACACTTTAGCACTTTTAATTCCTTTCTACACGACGAAGAATCAAGAAGGACACATCCGCGGTTTTAGTTTTCACTCATTGTCTTTTTTTTTTTTTTTTTGTGTGTGTGTGTGTGTGGCAGCATGTTTTCCGTTTGAAATGTGTCCAGTATATATGCACATGGGCAAGATAGCTAAGAAATGATAGTCGTGGGAAGTTAATGCATTTCTTGTACTAAGTGTGTTCTTTAGTTCCAAATTGAAAGAACAATCCGCTACAGATACTACACTAGGTGGCCAAAAGTATCCGGACACTTTCAAAAATTAACATTCTTACATATAGCTCGAGAAATAAGTGATCAATTGCTCTTTAACTTTAGTCATACAAAATATAGACTTCACCGAACATTTCCAAGCTGAAATTAAATTACCCTTGCATTTGGGGGACGACAAGAAGGGGGTTGAAAGAAAAACCGCTTTTTGACCATAACTCTTCGAAAATAGCTCGGAATAAGCTATCAATTTCAGTAATTAATTAGCATACTATGTATAATTACTGTACAAATTTTTATGAACGTACCACTCTTACTTCTGAAGATATGAAACAATTTTTGAAAAAACGGCAATTTTATTTGAAGGGTTTTTGCTCATAACACGCTGAGTTTTTGATCAAACCTTATCACAACTTCAGGAAAGATGACAAAATACAAGAGAAAGAACATACTAAAGCGGTAAATAAAAATATTAAAAATTCGATGAGATATGAACGTTAAAAGGAAATAATTTTTCACGGCGCATGCGCGAACGACAGAAATTTATAACTACAAAAATATTGTAGCCTGATTTATACTGCATCTTATAAAAAAAGTTTTAGTTGAATATCATGAAAAATGAAAAAGATATCAGCGATCTAGTGAGCTGTATTTCATTCAGTCGCAGACAATACATAAATAGTGAGGGGTTGTCCACAAATAGTGTGGTGACAATCGATCATTTTTTTTCAATGTTAAATTGTATACAGTTTGAAAATGTATATTCGGCATAGAAGTCACATTTCGTCTGTTCGGCCGAAAAGACCTTATACGTACGTTTCCAAAAGTATCCGGACACCCTCTGAAACGTTGGTTTTGAAAGACGACGCAATAACCTTTAATTTAAAAATAGCTCTTTGTGGACAGACCCTCACTATTTATGTATTGCCTGCGAATGAATGAAATACAGCTCACTAGATCGCTGATATCTTTTTCATTTTTCATGATATTCAACTGGAACTTTTTTTATAAGATGCAGTATAAATCAGGCTACAATATTTTTGTAGTTATAAATTTCTGTCGTTCGCGCATGCGCCGTGAAAAATTATTTCCTTTTAACGTTCATATCTCATCGAATTTTTAATATTTTTATTTACGGTTTTAGTATGTTCTTTCTCTTGTATTTTGTCATCTTTCCTGAAGTTGTGATAAGGTTTGATCAAAAACTCTGCGTGTTATGAGCAAAAACCCTTCAAATAAAATTGCCGTTTTTTCAAAAATGTTTCATATCTTCAGAAGTAAGAGTGGTACGTTCATAAAAATTTGTACAGTAATTATACATAGTATGCTAATTAATTACTGAAATTGATAGCTTATTCCGAGCTATTTTCGAAGAGTTATGGTCAAAAAGCGGTTTTTCTTTCAACCCCCTTCTTGTCGTCCCCCAAATGCAAGGGTAATTTAATTTCAACTTGGAAATGTTCGGTGAAGCCTATATTTTGTATGACTAAAGTTAAAGAACAATTGATCACTTATTTCTCGAGCTATATGTAAAATTGTGAATTTTTGAAAGTGTCCGGATACTTTTGGCCACCTAGTGTATCTGTTAGGTACAACCTTCCGCGCATTTACGCGTGCGTCAGGTCTTCTCTGATCTTACCAAAATAGGGGTGATAGGCAAGATAACAATGAGGGGAAGAATAACAAGAAGCATTTTGAGCCGTGTCAAACAACATGGAACGATGCTAATTTCAAATACATAGTTTCTTGAACATGTCAAAAGGATATAGCAAATGCTTTAAATTGTTTTAAAACAAGTTTTAAATTGAAAACTTCGGAAAGTTATCACCCACAACCATTCCACCCTTTTTTTTAAGTGGAACTGTACCCGAGTGCCAGGCGCGATTTTCACGGACGGCAGGCCCGTCATTTAGGGGGGCAGGGGGGGTCAATAGCCCCCCCCCCTGGATCTAAGAAATCAATGTATTTACATATAAGTGGGAGTGGTTTTTGCTGTTTTCCGATGAAATTGAATTGTGTTTTCGCGCTTTGCCCCCCCCACCCCCTGGAAAAACTTGAAATGACGGACGGACAGTGCAGTAATTTGCAGGAGCAAAGCCTAAGAAAACTTTTGAAAATGCTTAGTTGAAGTAAAACAAACTAACCGCCTTATTCACCGTTAACCAAGCGTGGTTCAACCGGCCCATGTAAACGCGAATGCCGACGATTGGGGATTTAACAAGAAGTTCTGTCAAGAACTAAACGAGCCTACTTTCCCGTACATCGACATCGGCATTCTAGCATCTGATCATTATTCTCTTGATCATCTGAGACTAAACATTATGTCAAACATACCTTTTTAGCACTTAAAGCTGATTTCTAAAAGCAAAATATACCCCTCTCATCAGATGAAATAGAGACATAAAAAGTAAATAAATGAATAAATGAAGTTTTGTCGCACCTTTTAAAGAATGTAACTGTTACAGTTCTTCTGTAGAAAAATTCCTCAATCGTTTTCAAAAAAAAAAAAAAAAAAAATTAAAAGTACAAAGTACATCAAAACACATTTTATCAAAGAAAGGAAAAAAAACTCGTCGTCGATAAAATGTCTCGATTTTCACTTTTAAACCGTTGCCAGTTGTTAAATATAAATAAAGAATAAAATGCCCTCGTGAATGAAACACTTTTGTTACAAAAAAAAATCGTCTGCCAAAAAAAAATAATAGTAATAAATAAAATAACACAAATGAATAAATAAACAAAAAATCGTCTGCACGGTCAGTCATTTTTTTCTGAGCCTGCATTTCCGCCATGTTTGTGGAGTCGGAGTCGGAATCAGAGTCCTCACAGAAGATTATTCAGAAAAGTACTTTACAAACATTATTTATCAAAACCATTTTTTTACAAAGTTAGTTTGAAGGAAATCCGACTTTAAGTTCCAGGATCAACATTCAACTTAAATTCCCCGTAGGCGCTAATGTTAAATTTTTTCTGAACGGTTCAATATTGAACGAAAAATGGTTCAAACCAAAAAGCGAAATAAGGAATGAACCTCTCCGAGATCTTTCAAACAAAAAAATTTTATTCCATTCGGATGGTTCACTCAAAAGTTATTAGGTGGGAAAGGTTGCTTGAACGGTTCAATGTTGAACGAAAAAATGTTCAAATTGAAAATTTAAATACTGCAATAAAGTATCCTTGCTGAATCCTTCGAACAAAAAAAAAGTTTATTTAAATCGGACTGTTCACTCAAAAATTATTAGGGGTGACAGCTTGCTTGAGCGGTTCAATGTTGAACGAAAAATTGTTCAAATCGGAAATGTAAATACGGGAATGAAGTATCCTTGATAAGATCTTTCGAACAAAAAAAAGTTTGTTGAAATCGACTGTTCACTCAAAGTTAGCATCGCGGGACAGGTTGTTTGAACGGTTCAAAGTTGAACCAAAATTGTTCAATTTGAAAAATCAAATATGGGAATGAGTGTACTCGCCGAAATCTTTCCAACAAAAAAAAGTTTGTCCAAATCGGAATATTCATTCAAAAGTTATTAGGGGGGGAAGGTTGCTTGAACGGTTCAATGTTGAACCAAAATTGTTCAAATCGAAAAATCAAATATGGAATGAGTTGTAATCGCCGAGATCTATCCAACAAAAAAAAGTTTGTTCAAATCGGAATGTTCATTCAAAAGTTATTAGGGGGAAAGTTGCTTGAACGGTTCAATGTTGAACGAAAAATTGTTTTAAATCGAAAATGTAGATACAGGAATGAAGTATCCTTGAAAAGATCTTTCGAACAAAAAAAGTTTGTTCAAATCGGACTGTTAACTAAAAGTTAGCATCGCGGGCAGGTTGTTTGAACGGCTCAAAGTTGAACCAAAAATTGTTCAAATCGAAAAATCAAATATGGAATGAGCTGTACTCGCCGAGATCTTTCCAACAAAAAAAGTTTGTCCAAATCGAATATTCATTCAAAAGTTATTAGGGGGGACAGACAGACAGACCGACCGACAGACCGACACACAAATTCCCCATCTCAATACCCTACTTTCAAATTTTAATGTTTCGATATTCATTTACCTTTTTATTTTTTTAACTTGGCGATATTTTTTTAACTGGCGATATTTTTGGACTTGGCGATATTTTTTAGATGCGTTAAGCCAATTTTAATACTTTTTTCGTCTTTCTTTTATTTTTAACGGGAAAGTAGGCTAAAAACAACAAATCAATCACGTGATCAACATTGACCAATAGGATGGCCGCGTACATAACCACCTGAAGTTAAGTTGAGTAACGACGTGGTAGAGGAACTCCGCGTCATTTTTCGCCGGTGAATACCAACTTTTTAACCGCGGGTTAAAATCTTAACTCCGGGTTAACGAACCTCGTGGTTTGAGACCCGTGGTTAGGTTAACGGTGAATAAGGCGGTTAATGTTCAACAAGTACAAGCACCTTCTTTGTAGCGAAAATTTCGGCTTACAGGCAGAAACTGACACACCTACTAGTTTTCTGCGTTTGCTGTTACAGATTTGAAATTGGTCTCTTAAATAAGAAGAGTCACGTTAAAATGAACGTAACATGCGCATCAACTAAAATTCAGAAAGAACTTTTCTAACCTGCCAATCGTCAAATTCATAACAACTGTCGCCAGACATTTCTTATTTAAATATTTAAAAAAAAAGTTTAAAATTTCCAAACCATTGTAAGGGATGAAGGTGGATGGTTTAGAGGATGAACAGAACACTTCATTTTGCAATAGGTAGGATTAGCGAGAAATCGCAAGCAGATTATTTTTATTGCATGCTGAATGCTTAAAAAAAAATACCGTTTAATCAAACACACAAACTATCAAATCACACACATGAGGACAAAAATTTCCACAAAATGGGTGTCATGATAAGAACATCAGCCTGAATTGCCTCTTCTCTATCTCTACTAATAATAAAGCTGAAAGTTTGTCTCTCTGTCTTTCCTTCTGTCTGTCTGTTACGCGCGTAGCGCCAAAACCGTTCGGTCGATTTTCATGCCACTTGGTACAAAATTATTTTGTAGCATGTAGTTTTGCACCTCGAAGCGATTTTTCGAAAATTCCATTTCGTTCTTTTTCTATTCGAATTCTTAGCGGAAATTCGATAAAATAGGGAAGAAATATTTCACACACATTTTCAAGTCTTATGTCATTCGAAAGCTTGAAATTTTCTGCACAAAATGAAGTTTTTTCGAAGTTTCTACGATCATCAGGAGAGCTGTAACAATTGTTTTTAGAATCCCGAAATTCAAGGCTTACCTTCAGTAAAGCAAGCCAAACGATTCTAAAATGGTTCAGCTCGATAATAAAATTTGTTTGAAAAGAGAGATGAAAAGAATTATTTTATCAACGGAAATCAACTTTTCATGTTGTTACTATGGTTACGTGTTCATACTTATTTTTGTTTCGTTCTTTTTCCAGGGTTGCCAGACGTAGTATTTTTGATTCTACGGTAGTATTTTTTCGGCCCAAATAAGGAGCGTAGTATTTTTCTGGCAACCCTGTTTCCAATATACTAATGACTTAATTAAAAGATTTGGCGGATTTTTTTTTTTCATTTTCATAGATTCGCATTTCAGCAAACATTGATTTTGGCAACGTTTGGAAACAGTAGTATTTTGTAATATTTTTTTTAGAGGAGGTATAGTATTTTTTGTTCCAATTCTCTGGCAACCCTGTCTTTTTCCCGGTGAAGATGCTTTGGGACCCTGCTTGGCGCGTTTTCAAAAAGTCAACTACGCAAAATAGCTAGGGTTACCACGCTTGGCGCGCCTATCGTTCATTTAGCGAGAAAAGGGTACCTAAAGCACAGATTAACGAAATATCGTATCAATTTCGATATTGCATCGTTTTTTTAAAGTGTTTCGTTTCGGAAAATGTATTGTTTTGTTTTTTAAGCTGGGAAAGAAAACTTTCTTCTTCTTTTAAACTTTGGTAAGATTTCTGTTGGTTTCTGTTATCAACAAAACTGTTCTTATTTTCTCTTTTGGCTTATTTTTGTCCATCTCCCTTGGGGTTGCATTCGAATGTTCTAAGGGGGTGTTTTACCCCATTTATCGGGTAAATCAGTGTTTTCAATGCAAGGTGATATGAATTGGTTAACAAAAGTGATATGAATTGGCGCGACCACTTGGCGATATATCGCCAAGCTTTTGATCGCCAAATATTTGACGCCAAATTGGCGATTTTTTTTTTTTTTTTGATTTAGGTTCAATTTGGCGCTGTTGGCGATATTTTTGCGAAAAATCCACTGAATGATGTTAAAAACGACGATCTTTAGGAGATTAATCATTGTAAAATATTTTTTTGCATTGTTTCGTAGCAAACTAGGGCTACAAATGTTTGAATTGTTATCTTGCTCATTCCAAGCACTATTTTAGCACTTAAGGCATCTACTAAGAAATTTACACGTAAAATTAAGTAGTGTGGGGTCCATATCAGATCTTTATATCACTTTGAAGGAATTATAGTTGAATAAAACTAAAATAGAGCATTTTTTCTGATATATCAATTATTTTACAAATGAACTTTTAATTTTATACCACGGGCAAAGCCGTGCGGGTACCGCTAGTATGCTAATAAGATCAAACAAAAAATTAATAAAGTGTCAGTTAAGAGCCATTATTTTGAAATTCAGACAAGGTGTGGCAGTGACCATTTTTGATTTTCCTCATTTTTTTATATGTCAAAGTAGGTCATGAGAAATGAACATTCTGAAGTTTGCAGCCCCCCAAAAAATTTTGCTCGCTCTGTAAAAATTCCCAAAGTTTGATGTTATGCAGCGCTTTTTTGGTAAAACGGCTGAAAGACGCATTTCAGTGCGCTGTAGTTTTTTACAGAAACGCCACCCCATGGTTATGTTTACATTTATTGATTGTACAATGTGTAGTTATGAGGACCCCATAGTTATTTGGGTTGGGGTGTGTTTCTTTCTTCAGTTAAGGGGCCGCAAAGTATGGTTTTTAGACCATTTTCGCTCGACTTTGAACTGCGTTATTTCCCCCCTAAAAGCAACCCCCCGAAATTTTTTTAACATATACTGAAAATTTATACTATGAAGAGAATATGTGGTACGAAAATTGTTTAATATCTCATTGCTTTAAAGAGAAAAAGACTTAGACATTTTTCAAATTTTCAAAATTTGCGGTTTTTTGATCGCATTTAACTCAAAACAGCAACTCTAGGAAAAAAAAGCTTTTATGGATTATGGAACCTACAGATGTGTAGAATAACGTAAAAAAGAAAGTTGCGTGGGGTCTCGTCTCGTTTTCAAGAAAATAATTTTTTTTTGTAGCTCATTTTAATGCTTTTTTCTCATAGTAAAATGTGTCCATCAAGTAGGTCAAATCTGCTGAAACTCTAAGTATATAGTAAAGATATATTTAAATTTGTATAAGGAAAGAGAAAAAGACTAAAAACACTTAATTTTGTCAAATTTTTTTTATAATTTTTAGTTTTTTAATTGCAATTAACTCAAAAAACGTGAAATCCTGAGACTATTATTGAATGCACATACTACTAGCTTTGAAATATTGGAAAAAGTAAATTCGGTGAGGTATCTTCAGATGTATTCTAGTGGGAGGTCACAGTGACCTCCCGAAAAATTTCATGATCGAAAAATTTTGCTGATGATTCGGCAAAGTTGGAAACAATACTGCAACATTGAACTTTTCTATTTATTTATTTTTTACATGTTATGATTATTTTTTTATATTATATGATACCTACATATGTGTAAAACGACGTACAAAATAAAGCGGCCAGGGGTCTCTTCTAGTTTTACAGAAAAAAAAAATGTAGCAGATTTTAATGCGTTCTCCCGTAATAAAATGTGTCCAGTATGTAGGTCAGATCTGCTAAAATTTAAAATATATGATGATAATTTATGTATGTGTGTATAGTAATTTTTGAGTGTATAGTAATAGTGAAAAAGAATCACAGCAGTTAATTGTGTCTGAATTTTTAGAACTTTTAGCTTCTTATTGCAATTATATTAAAAAACGATAAATCGTTACTGAGGGAATTATTGAATTTACATATTACTAGCTGGCAATGACTGGAAATATTCGATAAAGTAAATACTGTGAGGTATTTTTAGAGGCTCACCAATGGGAAGTCAAAGGAGGTCACTGTGACCTCCAGAAAAATTTCATATTCGGAAAATTTTTATGAAGATTCAGAAACTTTAGAAACAATACTGCAACATATAGAAATTTTCTATTTATTTATTTATTTTTTACATGTGGGCTTGATCGTATTTTATCATTCGGAAAAATTGGGAAATTCCTTTGGCAAATTAAGAACATTTTCTTTGAGAAGTATAAGATACTCATGGGCACTGGAACTTAAATTTTTACAGAATACGATTAAGCACACGTGAGAAAAATGTATCATTAAAAACTCTCAATGTTGCAATAGTTTCCAAATATGCCGAATCGTCAGCAAAATTTTTCGATCATGAAATTTTTCGGGAGGTCACTGTGACCTCCCACTAGAATACATCTGAAGATACCTCACCGAATTTACTTTTTCCAATATTTCAAAGCTAGTAATATGTGCATTCAATAATAGTCTCAGGATTTCACGTTTTTTGAGTTAATTGCAATTAAAAAACTAAAAATTATAAAAAAAATTTGAAAAATTAAGTGTTTTTAGTCTTTTTCTCTTTCCTTATACAAATTTAAATATATCTTTACTATATATTTAGAGTTTCAGCAGATTTGACCTACTTGATGGACACATTTTACTATCAGAAAAAAGCATTAAAATGAGCTAAAAAAAAATTATTTTCTTGAAAACGAGACGAGACCCCACGCAACTTTCTTTTTTACGTTATTCTACACTTCTGTAGGTTCCATAATCCATAAAAGGTTTTTTTTCCTAGAGTTGCTGTTTTGAGTTAAATGCGATCAAAAAACCGCAAATTTTGAAAATTTGAAAAATGTCTAAGTCTTTTTCTCTTTAAAGCAATGAGATATTAAACAATTTTCGTACCACATATTCTCTTCATAGTATAAATTTTCAGTACATGTTAAAAAAATTTCGATGGGTTGCTTTTAGGGGGGAAATAACGCAGTTCAAAGTCGAGCGAAAATGGTCTAAAAACCATACTTTGCGGCCCCTTAACTGAAGAAAGAAACACACCCCAACCCAAATAACTATGGGGTCCTCATAACTACACATTGTACAATCAATAAATGTAAACATAACCATGGGGTGGCGTTTCTGTAAAAAACTACAGCGCACTGAAATGCGTCTTTCAGCCGTTTTACCAAAAAAGCGCTGCATAACATCAAACTTTGGGAATTTTTACTGAGCGAACAAAATTTTTTGGGGGGCTGCAAACTTCAGAATGTTCATTTCTCATGACCTACTTTGACATATAAAAAAATGAGGAAAATCAAAAATGGTCACTGCCAAAATTTCCCTTTTTTGTTCGATTTTCAAAATAATGGCTCTTAATTTCTACAATTAAAACAATTATAAAAAATGAGAAATTAAAATAAAATCCCTCTTTTGCATTTTAGCCGACCATGAATTAATTCATTGCAATTTAAATAACTTCCGAAATCTCTTACAGTTCAATATTTCTGGGAGCCTATAGTGTGGTGTAGTGGTTAAGACGCTGGCCTCACGAACAAAGGAGCGGGATCAAACCCGATGTCAGTTGGCGGATTTTCAAGATGCAGAAAATCGACAGTGTCCATGTCATATGATTATGCGACGTGTAAAAGATCCGAGTTCTCATTCGGCATTGAGTATCTCTTGGCAAAAGTGAATCCCTGGTGCAATTTCGCATCGAATGGAGCCCAGGTGCCTCCATCTAGTGGGAAAATTGGGCGTCAAAATTCTCGTAGTAATGACATCCAACCGATAGAGGTGCCACATGAAAGAATGGGGGCCGATCTCGGGGAATGCACTAGGTCTGCAAAAGTAAGTCGCCAACGCAGCCCCGTTAAAAGAAAAAATATATATATTTAAGTTGTCAAGGCACAACAGTAAATTTGAAACTAAAACTTTTCTTTGAACTATCGTTTGTACTTACTAATAATACAAGCTTAATGACATATACATTTACAATGCCGTAATTTGGTGATAGATAAAGAAAGAGTTATAATGAGATTTAGTAAAGCAATCAAATATTTAATTGCTCTATCACTCACTACACTACCAGTCTTTCATTTTTTAACGAATGAGCAGTTCTCAGTGATTGCCAGTTGATGATTTGCCAAATCTTTTGCGAGAACTTCGTTTAATGAGGTTGAAATGAAATGTTAGTTTTGGAAGCAGCTCAAAAATGAATGTTTTTATAAGAAATAAACAGAAAAACCGTCACAGAACAAAAAACGGATTAAATTATTCATTTGTTTTAAGGAGACCTTGGTACATATTTGTATGCATTATGTTTTGTGTACTGGTGTGATTTGAAAAAAAAAATCAAGAATCAATTTTGAAAAGCGCTAAATAAAATTGAAAAAAAAAAATCATTTACTTTGTATCATTTATTTATACATGTTTATTCATACAGTAAGAGACTACGAAAAATGCAGTAATGATCGGAAAATCATCATTTGTGGACTTACGCTGGTCTAGCTCTGAGTTACAGATACAAGTTAGCAAAAAGTTGACCAAAACACAATCTTTGAGCTGTCAATAGAAACGAACACACAAACTAAGTAACTCAGTATAACCGGAACAATAGTTGGTTCATAATGTGCTTGTAATAAGGCCTTGTCACACGATCCAACGTGAAGCTACTCCAACTTGGAGCAATCCTCAATTTCGACCATCTCCAAACTTGTTTTCCTACTACCGGGACCTCCGTGACTAGAAGCGCGCGAAAGGAAAGAGCGCGCGTTTGTCACGGAGGTCCCGCTACTACGCCATTCCTGCTTTTGCAGGGTTGCCATGCAATATCGTCTGCTAGAAAAAAAAATTTATCCCTAAAACTGGCCACTCCTGATGGCGCCGATCTGTGACGAAGTTCTGCAGAGCTTTCCTATTGGTTAGAAAAGCAATTCGGCTCAATTTTATAGCTCCGCAAGCAAAATCTTGGACTAAATTGGACAGGCGGTCGAACAATGGAAATGATGACGTCAGTGTTGGCCCAAGTAGTTGAGGCAAATTGGTCTCGCCCGGAATTGGAGGGAATTGGGGGAAAAAGTTGGATCGTGTGTGTGACAAGGCCTAATAATGTGAAGCTAAAAGAACTGCCAAGACCAATATTTCTTGGAAAGCACATAAATCTCCCTTAGAAGGCTCTCTTTAGAAGTGCCATAAATTTTTAAAATGCTATGCAACTAGTTTCAAGTGGTATTCAGCACTATTCAGTCAGCAATCTTTAGGCTTGGTCTTACTATAACTTTTAAAGATGTTTTCTTCTTTTTCCCATATTTAAAGTAAATAACATAGTTTATTGCGTAATTTCGAATGAGAATCATGCTTGAATGTATAATACTCAATTTCAACTTACAGTTTTATTCAGTAGTTTGCCAACTAAAATTCAGTTTTATTTACAAATACAATGCAGCTTGTGATTAAACTTGTATGTTTTTGAAACCCCACCAATCCTCCTCTGAATGGTACCAAGACCTTCTCGGTTCAATGGGAAGGATGAACAAGGGACTATTATTTTTTTCTTTAGCAATTTTCAATGAATTTCTTTGAAATATGCAGCATAGCTATATGTTGCTAACACTAACATATATAAAAACTTTCATTGAAATATTTTGAAATTAAAATATTTTTTTTAATTTAAAATTTGAATTTTTAACACTTTTTCTATATTACTCCTCGCGCCTGAAATATCATCAAAATAACAAAATACAAGCAAAATGTGGAACATAAAACACCAGATAATAAATGTTGGGAGTACTTTTTCTATATATTGTGGCAAAAATTAAAAGAAAAACTAAAATTTACTTTTTTTTTTTTTTTTTTGTAAAAGATATCCATATTTCAATAAAACAAAGCAAATATATTTGACACAGCTAATAAAATAGAAAATTCCTTCCCAACAAACAACTTAACAAACTTCTTAAGTACATGGCAAAAATTTTTTAGCAAATTTAAATAATAATTTTTTACACTGGACCAGTATGAAATTTGTAAATACGCGTAAAATTATGTTTTGAGAAAATTAACATTTACTGTTATACTGTTGTATATTTCATTATGAAATTAGCTTTTAATGCAAATTCACCACAAATAAGGCAAAGCTATTTATTTACAATAGCAATAACATGTATTTCAATCATATATTTTTTAGAAATATCATCAAAGAAAAACCGATTTTTTGACCATTTTTTACTCATCTGAAAGTTTTTTCTCACCTTAACAACGCATAACCAAGATTGAGGACAGGCAAGTCATTTATGGGGTCAGAGGGGGCAATTGCCCCCCTCCCCCGACTTTGAGAAATCAACGCATTTACATATAAGTGGGCGTGGTTTTTGATGTTTTCCGATGAAATTACATTTTGTTTGCACCCTTTGACACCCTGGAAAAAGCTGAAGTGATGATCCTGGTTATGGCCCTGACTCAACGACATACTGAATTTTCAAAAGGTTACAAATTGTTACATAATTGAAAATTTTGCTAACTATAGAACACAAATTTGAACACAAGATAATGAACAATTGTAATTCGTATGAAGTCAAATCCAAAGGTTTTATATCATTAGTCCAAAGTTGTTGCAGTCTACATTAGAAATGAAATTTTGAAGTAGATATACAAATAAGAACTTACAAATTATGAACATCAACGTTTTGAATAAGTCATACTTTTTTTTCGAAACTCAGAAATAAGAATACAGTAATAAGTTTTTTGAACAATAAAAAATAATTATGAAAAACCTGTACGTAACTGCAGTAATATTTTTTTTAAATAAGTAACACTTGAAAGAAGATAGTGAATATTGTTTTATGACTCGTTAATAACCCCCCCGCCCCTTCCTCTGGTATTCATAAGATCTGAAATTTGCTTCAGTTAACACGTTTCACTATAAGCACTTTAAATTGCTACTTACAATTATACGCGGAATCCAGTGGCACGTTAGCCACTGATTTATGCGCAAATATGTAAAAAACGATGCTAGTATATATAATAACTGGAAAACTCGATAACACTCACACATATATTTAAACTTTATGCAAAGCAATAACAGCGTATGAAAAACAATAAGTTCTGTCAAGAACTAAACGAGCCTACTTTCCCGTACATCGACATCGGCATTCTCGCATCTGATCATTATTCTCTTGATTATCTGAGACTGAAAATTATGCCAAACATACCTTTTTAGCACTTAGAGCTGATTTCTAAAAGCAAAATATACCCCTCTCATCAGATGAAATAGACAAGTAAAAAGCAATTAACGAATAAATAAAGTTTTGTCGCACCTTTTAAAAAGTGTAACTGTTACAGTTCCTCCGTAGAAAAAATTCTCCATCGTTTTCAAAAAAAAAAATAATAATAATAAAATAAATAAGTAAAAGTACAAAGAGCATCAAAACACATTTTATCAAAGAAAGAAAAAAAAAAAAGCTCGTCCGTTAATAAAATGTCTCGAATTTCACTTTTAATCCGTTGCCAGTTGTTAAATATAAATAAAGAATAAAATGTTCGCGTGAATGAAAAATTTTTGTTACAAAAAAATCGTCTGCCAAAAAAAATAATAATAATAATAATAAATAAAATAAAACAAATGAATAAATAAACAAAAAATCGTCTGCACAGTCAGTCATTTTTTTTTCTGAGCCTGCATTTCCGCCATGTTTGCGGAGTCGGAGTCGGAATCAGAGTCCTCACAGAAGATTACTCAGAAAAGTACTTTACAAACATTATATATCAAAACCATTTTCTTACAAAGTTAGTTTGAAGGAAATCCGACTTTAAGTTCACGATCAACATTCAACTTAAATTCCCCGTAGACGCTAATGTTAATTTTTTTTCTGAACGGTTCAATATTGAACGAAAAATGGTTCAAATCAAAAAGCGAAATATGGGAATGTATGGGAAAGCCTCTCCGAGATCTTTTCAAACAAAAAAAAGTTTATTCCATTCGGACGGTTCACTCAAAAGTTATTAGGTGGGGAAAGGTTGCTTGAACGGTTCAATGTTGAACGAAAAAATTGTTCAAATCGAAAATGTAAATACGGGAATGAAGTATCCTTGAAAAG
Organism: Uloborus plumipes; assembly: GCA_038373865.1. Taxonomy (NCBI): domain Eukaryota; kingdom Metazoa; phylum Arthropoda; class Arachnida; order Araneae; family Uloboridae; genus Uloborus; species Uloborus plumipes. The sequence goes on along the minus strand of JAXGGA010005299.1, from coordinate 50,931 downwards.
ATCTTTCGAACAAAAAAAAGTTTGTTCAGATCGGACTGTTCACTCAAAAGTTAGCATCGCGGGACAGGTTGTTTGAACGGTTCAAAGTTGAACCAAAAATTGTTCAAATCGAAAAATCAAATATGGGAATGAGCTGTACTCGCCGAGATCTTTCCAACAAAAAAAAGTTTGTCCAAATCGGAATGTTCATTCAAAAGTTATTAGGGGGGACGGACAGACAGACAGACCGACCGACCGACACACAAATTCCCATCTCAATACCCTACTTTCAAATTTTTAATTTTTCGATATTCATTTTACCTTTTATTTTTTTAACTTGGCGATATTTTTTGGACTTGGCTATCATTTTTTTTAAACTTGGCGATATTTTTTGAACTGGCGATGATTTTTTAGATGCAATAAGGTACTTTTATACTTTTTTTCTTTCTTTCATTTTTAACGGGAAGTAGGTCTAAAAAGGACTTAAATAAGCAGTACTTAAAATGGATTGCAAACATTCGTATTAAATCGTACAAACAGATCAAGTCAGGCCAATCATGTATGGGTCATTCCATTTTAAATCAACAAATGGGGTGCGCATCACCATTTTTGATTTTGATGAAAATTTGCATGTGTATTCCTTTTACTTCCCAGAGCTCAAAATAGTGTTCGTTTTATTTTTAAAAAATTTACCCTTTGATATATAGGCCATTTTTGTTGTTGGCAACAGCGAAAATCGGGCGTTTTGATGCTTTGTCTTATGAACTATAACTTTTTTTCTATCAAAGATTTTGAGCTCAAACATAGCTCATTGGAAAGCTAAGAAAAAGATCTTTTTATATATGCTATCAATAAATTTCAGATATTTAAAAAATATTTATTTTTTCAAGGTCAAAGTTCACGACGAAAATGACATTTTTTACTACTTTCGAACATTAAAAAACCCATGAAGGGTTCAAAGTAACAAGCCGATTTTTTCATCATATATTCATAGTCATGGTTACTTACTGTATAAAAAAAATTGGCTTGTTACTCCACCCCCTTTATGAGATATGCCCCCCAAAAGTTGTAAATTTTTTAAAAAATCAATTTTTCAACGCTAAAAAAATGCATGTGGGGGGCAAGATAAAAATTTTTTTATATGTGGTATTTTAAGTACTTTTTACCAGCTTTCTAATAAAACAAAAGTTGCTTTGTTATTCAAAGGCGTTTGGCAGATATAAGGGACTGAACTTTCAAAAAATTGCACAAAAACAACACGATTATTTTCATTTTTTTAAAATCTTTTTTTTATTTAAATGTAATTATATACCTTATTCTTTGCCTTAAATGCTAAAAAAAGACTAAGAAGAGCAATGAAGAAACATATTTAAAGTTTAATAAGATAATTTAATATTTTTAACACCTGGGAATATAGAATACCACTAAACTTGTCTGATTTTTAAACATCTGATTGCTACCTACAACAGGACTGAGCATTTCTCAACTTGTCCAGGTTTGTTCATACCATGTGGTCATCCTTGTTCTGGCTTGCTACCCACATGGTGTATCTTAGTTGTCTCTCAAATTCTGAAAGAAGTAAGGTTGTTGAGCTAGTGTTTCTGCTGTAAAATCTTGTGAAGCTGATGTGGTTTCTTTTCATTTCAAGTTCATTCATATTCACAGAATGTTTTGTTAAAGGTTAAAGAAGAAATTCTTTAGAATTCTTAAACATAAATTTAAATTTGTCTTTCTACATGTAAACTGTGAATAGTTATGGATAACCCTAAATGCTCAATAGAGTTTATTGAGAATGATGATTGTAATATTTAGTTACAGTAGGCAGTCACTGTAAATAGATTTCTGAGTCAGTGATGATGATAAAACTTTACGCACCTGAGAACTAGGTTAAACTATTGAAATGTTTGTAGTAAAAATGCATTTTCGTCGTGAACTTGACTTGAAAAATAATATTTTTAATATCTGAAGTTTATGATGCATAGATAAAAGATCTTTTTCTTAGCTTTCAATGAGCTATATTTGAGCTCAAAATCTTTGATAGAAAAAAAGTTATAGTTCATAAGACAAAGCATCAAAACGCCCGATTTTCGCTGTTGCCAACAACAAAAATGGCCTATATATCAAAGGGTAAATTTTTTAAAAATAAAATGACCACCATTTTGAGCTCTGGGAAGTAAAAGGAATACACATGCAAATTTTTATCAAAATCAAAAATGGTGATGCAACAACTTTTTTGAAAATTTGTTGATTTAAAATGGAATGACCCGTATAGGAGAGTGGATTTTTTTTTTTTTCAAACCAAACTGGTCCAGTCACTCATTTATATGTATGTTTGCGTTAAAAGCGTTGAGGTAAAAATTGAGTTGCAAATAGTCAGGTTTTGGTGACTTTTAGATGGTCTGATTGTCATTGTAAGTGAGGGGGAAGAAAAAAAGAGCGTAAGCATGGATTTTGCAATTGAAGGGCTTGGAAGATAAAAGGGCCATGTTGCATTTTTTAAAAAATGAACACTCTAGACAATGGTAAGCAATGGATACAAGTAAGCAAATTAAAGGTGCATCAAAAAATAGATATCATTAGATCGATTTCATACGCACACTAACGACAAAACCAGAAAACAAAAAAGCTGCAACTACTACAACAGTAAAGCTTTGAAGTTTAATTTCTTGCAATTTCTGTTTTGTCACATAACCCCTTCATCTCCCAAACCCTTCAATTGTTACAGATGAAATGGGTGCATTTTTCTGCTTTCAGTAAATCCCTGAAGAAAAGAAAAAAAAAAGAAAAAGTTTAAAAGAGACAGCAGGTAAAAACCATAAAGTGGATATTCCGTTCGTGGACGTTTATAAACTTACTATATTTGTTACTCTATATCTATTATAATAGTTAGCTTACACCTTGTCATATCTTTGAGTGTTCAGCAATAAGTGCGAACCTGAGAGAAATTGGTGTATTACCGTCACTTGTAGACCTTTATGACGATAACATCCAACAAATCGCAAAGGCAGTTATAAGGATCCATGGAGTTATTTAGTTCGGCTAAGTCATAGACACGACAAAAAATATATATATATAATAGTTCCTTGGTTAGCATCTAGTGGCCACATTACAACAAACCTAGCTTCGTCCTTAATCCCCCCCCCCCCATCAAATAGCACCACCGAGCCACAAGTCGAACCTTGCTGTGGTAATGCCAATAATTAAACGAACTCATACGGATCACTTCCCAGTGATTTAAGGCGACCGCCATCTGCTCCCGAAGTCCAACATTTTTCATCTGTCACCAGACGCGGGTTGCAATAGTTACATTTATGAAGAGCATCTTTCATACTCGAAGGGTTATCCCTCACCTAGCTGCTACGCCATCATCAAATATTGATCACCAGGAAATCGAGATCCCGTTGAGACAAAATTAGGTTTCCGGCTGTGTGAGGGAAGATTCGCTTTCGAACTTAGGGCATTATTGCTCAACAGTAACTGCTTGCAATGATGTGTTGTACTCAGTCTGTTGTTTGGTTATACTTAATGCGAGTAGCAAGTTAGTTTTGAAAAAAAATCATGTGGCTAATTAGCGGTAATTACTTATATTTAATGTTGTAAATTATAATGAACGCTGTTATTGGGAAATGGTAAGTTTTACGACAAGCTAGGGTGGATTTGTTCAACCCTTCACTGCATGGTGTGCCTGATTTGGCACAAACCAAATAAACCCTCATACATTCCTATGATTTTTAAATGCAGTTAAACTGAGCTTTGTGCCCCTTCTGGAACATTGCTATAAAAGTTTAGTGTGATTTTTATGCACTAGTTAGTTGCACTAGTCTAGGTATTACAGTTCTTGCTTTTGAAAAATAGAATGTCTATATTACAGTAAGAAGTGTGCTTAATCATTATTTCCCCTGCTCTAAAAATGTTTAGATATAAATGCTGTACTTAGTGGTGAAAGTTGTTGGTTCCACTGATGACACAAAACACATTGTACATTATTACACTTATCACTATAAGCTATACTAAGTGCTTTGTACCATACGTGGAAAAAACAGTTAAAATATCATTTTTGGCACAAATTTTTAAGGTTAATTTTTTTCTTCATTTTTCCTGAACTCAGGGCTATTTAAAAGGCAACGTAAGATTTTTTTCATGAAAGTATAAAAAATCGTGCAGTAAAGGGTTAAGGAAGGGGTTCCCAAAATTATCAGAGTTGTTGGAGTCTTTAAACAATTGAGTTGTTCTCACTCCACCATAATTATTTATATGTGTATTATCTATCTATATTTATCTAACCAGATATAAGTGTATATTTATTCATTTATTTGTAGAAATGTATATACAGAGGTAGAGACATAGTAGTTAAACATCACGGTTTTATATTTGTATGGTTTTTCGGGGGAAAAAAAAACAGAAATTATGTAGCAACGTATTACGTGTTTAATGCAATACTTTAAGGTTTCCTAAGAATGGCATTGTGCAGTTTTTGTATTTTTCGTAAAATGTAGGTAACTGGGTGGGACTTCAATGATTAATCAGGAGAGACAGTTTACTTTCTAACTCAACATTTCTCAACAATAACTGCTTGCAATGATGAGTTGTGTTCAGTTAGTCTTTCGTTTGGTTGTACTTAATGCCAGTAGCAAGGTATTTTTGAAAAATTGTAGCGACTAATTAGCACTTCTTTGTAATCTTTAATGTTGCATATTGTTTTGGGAAAATATTAAGTTTTAAGACGCGCTAAGGAGGGTTTTTTGAAATTCCGATTTGTCAAAGGAAGGGGTTTCCAAACTTTTCCGAGTTGTTGGAGTGCTTTAACAATTGACATTTTTTCACGGCACCCTAATTACTTATCTGTATTATATATTAATGATCACGTACACATTAAGTTCTTATTTTCGTTAATGGCGTCGAAATTTTTTAATTCAGAATAATTGACGTCATTTTCAAATTAGATACCACACCAAGAAGGGAAGCGTAACAATACTTTTCAAAATGACATCTTTCAATGTTATAGCAATGTTAGTGTAGAATGGTAGTTCGTTTTACATGATAAAAACGCTTTAAATAGTGCTTTTATTTTCATCATTATTATTATTCTTTAAGGCAATCTAAGCGAATTCAATAGAGGAAACAAATCTATACCTATCCAAGTCCAATTTTAGGGAAGCACATCGTCACTTGTAATTTTTAATCTCACGGTATTTCTTTCTAATAATGTTTATCCAAAAGGAGTTAAACTCACAAGTTGTTTTTCAATATATGCAAGTTTATACTACTTTTCAGTAAAAAAAAACTTCCAATTCTCATGCCCAATATCATACCAACTAATTTTTTTTCGGAAAACGTATACAACAATATTACGCAAGAAACTTTTTGTATTTTTTATTCTGTTATATTATGTATGTTAAGAGTGGCAACTGCTGAGTAAGTATTTATTGTGTATATTAGGAATGGCAACAGGGATCTAAAAAAAGATGGAGTTGGAACAAAAATGATGATGTGCAAAAATAAAAATGTTCCCTCCCCATTTGATCGTGCGTTCGGATCCCATCCTCGTTGCCATTTTTTTATGTACACGCAGTGATTTATACGAGTAGAATAGATATTTACTTACACAAAGTAAAGACAAACATTTTTATTTTTGCACATCCTCATTCTTGTTCCAACTCCATCTTTTTTTTAGATCCCTGTTGCCATCCCTAATATACATAATGTATACTTACTCAGCAATACATAACACTCTTAAACATACTCTCTTAACATACATAACACCACTCTTAACATACATAACATAACCATAACAGAGTAAAGAATACAAAATAGTTTCCTGCGTAATAGACTTTAACCTAACTAAAGTACAATCAACGCTATTGAGCTACACTAACGTATTTTGAAAGATCTGTGGAATGCTCTTCAACGATGACCAACTCGGAAATTCACACAGGGAAAAGTATTCCTTTAGGCACTAAATGAAAACGAAATTTAAAGAGAAAAAAGCGTGTACGGAGGAAAAAGGAATTTAGTGAAGACGTATGGCTGGAGGGTTGATGGCGCAGCAGATTTTTATCATCGACATGTCATCTTGCATTTGCGAAAAATTCGACCGAAATGAAATTCGGTCCTTCAGTGAAACATTTTATGCAGAGAAAAGGAAAAGCATTTACTTTCTGCTTTTATATACTTTTTCGCGTGTATCCAGAGTAACTTTCTTTTCTCTTACCTTCTGAATTGTTTGCAAACCCTAGCATTCCGTTTTAGTTGAACCAGGCAAAATACAAACCTTAAAACTATTTTTCTAAAATATAGAAGTTTTGCGATAAATTTTTATGTTCTAGGAAAAACTTTTTTTTTAATTTGCAGTATTTAAACATGTTAGACTGTTCTTATTTTTAACGATTGGTTCTAAAGATTTACACAGACTATGTTTTACGATTAACCGCATACAAAAGCATAAATATACATACAGCTTATTCTAAACCAATATCTTGTAGTCAAAAAGGGTTCGTTTCAACAAGATAGTAGAAACTATTTAAGTGGAATGAATAACTGATTTAATGAGGGTGTTTGATGGCAGCCTTCACTTTTTTTCTTTTTGTAGACCGTAATTTGATTCATGTATTGCAATAGAAAAATTAACTCACATGTTTAGTTTGGAATAGATAGGATAAGCAGAAAACAGAACGCAATTAACAGGTTACTACATCAATAGTATAACTATTAATTACTAGAATGTTTAGAACTGAAAAATTACATTTGAATGCTAAGATATTGCTCGCAAAGGGACAAATGCTAATATTCAAAGACAAACAAGAGAAAATCACAAAAACATTTAACTTAAATATACTACAGCTGTAAATCTAGAAAAAAAAATGAAGCAGTAAAGGCCCTGCTCCACATCAGCGGAAAACGCGACCGAAACCGAAGGCAGAAACCGAAAATCCGGGTACTTTCCATAGGAACACTATGTAATCCATTTTACGTTTCTGCTTTACGTCAATGTGGAGCAGGGCCCTAAGAAATGTATTGTGTGTGTAATACAAAAAAACAAAAATATTGAGTAACTCTTTAGGTTTTGTTTTTAAAGTTTCAGGCATTGGGTTGAACTAATATTCAAAGACGGTAAATTTTATCTTGACGAGAGATGCATCCAAAACACAACGTGTTTGGATTTGTGAACTGACTTTGCATGAAGGTGAAATTTAAGAAAAGTAGAGAAAAAAGAAAGAATTACAGTAAGTTTCCTAGATAAATGTTAGATAACTTTTTAGTTTGAGATTCATATGAAGTAATTTCCTTTTGCTTATATATTAAATTATTAATATTAATGAAACTAATTATTAAAATCATGCGCACATTTGAAAAATATTAAAAACAATAGTAAAATTCTTACTTACCGTTTTTTTCTAAGAATTCAAGTTCCGATTTTTCATGCTATTATAGAAAGTTGCTTTTTCCACTTTTGTTACTGTGTTTTATATTACACGATATGCTGACACAATGAATTATATCACATAGAGACATTTGATTTTTCTTGAAAATGCTAAACACTTAATGATATGAATACCTAGAAGAAAAAAAAGATAAAATTAGAAAACAAGTAAAACTTTATAGTTCTTTAATTTTTATACTAAGCTATATTTATATTTTGATATTTAAGAACAATCATTGTGATCTTGCTTTTTCTTCATAGATCTCCGTTGAAATTTGTTATAAAACCCAAAATGGAGACAGGTAAGAGCAGTAGTTTCAAGTTTTTCCACGACTCGGGAAAAATCCAAAAAAAGGTTCGTCCCTTTTTTCTATTTTATTCTACCTCTCAACATAACGTCTTAGAGTGTACCACAAGAGGGGTCAGGTTGAAAGTCCGTGATTGTCATTTTTAAATAACTCATATCCCCCCCCCGAACTGAATCTCTCAAAACAGTAGGACCCAGACCCTGCCCTCAACCCCCATTCAATGTCAGATGGAATCTCAAAATACAGCATTGCTGACAATAAAAACAAATCGCATTTAATTATAGTTAAACCTATAGTTACCCTTTTAAGAAGAAAGATATTAACCTTCAGGAACCGGGAGGCACACATTTTGTACCATGAGTCTCGTCGAGTTAGGACGGGGTTGAAATTTTAACTCGAACTCTTTGGAGCCGGGGATTTTTTCAAGGTTTCATACTTCTGGTACGATAGATTATACCTTCCCTTTTCAATGGATAAGAAATATGTGGTAAAACTGTCGTACTACCTGGGTCAAAAGATAAATTTCGATATGAACAGCCCGGATACGAAAAGCTAACAACGCAAACTTTCAGATAGTGTTTCATTAATTTCTCGTTCATCATTAATAACAATTTCAACAGCGTTATAAGATACTAAGCGCATTGTATGTTCGTCTCACTATTTAAAAAAAAAAACTTCTGGTACGCGTTTTATTCGTTCATGATCATATCTTCTTATTCGTTGAAAACTGTGTAGTTTATTCTCTAAAAGTTGAGATAAAGACGGTCAATCTTGAATGATTTGATTTATGTAGCTTAAATGTAATAAAAAAATAATATTGCATTTGATAAATGCCGCATTATCTAATTTAAAAACATACTTTATTTAACGACAGTTATAAGCATTTAAATGCGTCAAAGTAACTTAATTACAATTTTCCGTAACGCATTTATTTGATTAATGTACAAATTGCTACATAGTCGAGAACTTCACGAAAAGTCTCACATTGGCCCTGACGGGATCTTTCCCTTAATGCTCATTGTTTTAAATAAGGCAGCAGCAACCTTAGGCACACAATTTTATTTTCTCGTTAAACACCACTTAATCACCGCGTATTTGTTTCTGTCAAAACTGCGCAGTTACCTAAAATTATATTCCGCCATTTACCTTTCCACACTCTATTCCTCATTAACCGTCAGTTCTGATTTAGAATTTAGAATTGCGTTCCGTGTTTAGAAGCCGAACCCTCATTATTCAACTGGATTTCTGGCTGAAGGTGGAAGTTCTGACACCAGTACTCGGGAAGAACAGTTAATTACGGAATTAGGGAAGATGCTTGAGACCCGGTCGAGCGTTATTTACGATGCAGGAAAATAATTTAATTTGCCGAAAGAAAGAGGATTTCGGTAAACTGCTTCGGCCATTTTGCGTTGAAACAACCGGTTTCGGCAAAGTTTATTATTTAAGAGGAAATTAGAAGCAAAGCTTGCTGATGACCCCATCGATCTTGCTGGGGGCTCGAACTACCGGTTCATTGGCCAGCGCATGTATGCTAATAACTGTGATGGGGTTAATATATATTCTGATGCAGTTCAGTAGTTTAACAAATATGTGTTGTTGTAAGCAATTATTCATTTAAATGATTGACATTGGTTGGAAATTAGACTAATGCTCTGTTTCAATATATGGTGTTCAATTAGAGATATATTTATTTAATTTGTTCTCTGTCAATTCGGATTTGATTTTTAATTAGATAAACGCTATCATATCTCGTAGAATATTCCGATTTAAGGAATTAATGCTTTCTTTTACAATTAACACTTATTTTTTAATTTTATTGTTTAAAAAAAAGCTCAACATTTATTTCAGTCGAAAAAATTAGTTATAGTAGCATCTGCCGAAAAAATGGAATGTTAATAATTCATTAAAACGTACCCCCCTTTAGGACTGGGGCCTAATCCTTTCTAAATTCTTCTCTGAGGGCATATTGACTTCGGTTCTTTGGAAGAGCAAAGGAATGAAAAGAACATCTCGTCGCTTTGGAAGAATAACGCTGCAACTCAAAAAAGCACATTTTTCAGGAGAGCAATTTTTAACTTTTCAGAAACTTCTATCGCGCTTGTGCTCAAAACTATTGCGACTATTTTAATGAAACTAGCATTAAAAAACCGCATTTTAATCTCTTTTCTAATGTAGCATGATTGACTTCAATGGCATTTTAACTAATGACGTAATTTTAAAAAGAGTGAAGGTAGTTTCAGTTACATCAGTGTTCTCCAAAAATTGCTCCCTAGCGGATATTTTTGACACTTTTGAGTTGTAACCTTGTTCATCATAAAGAGCGATTTTTTTCTGAACAAAATGATATAAAAATGTCATTTTTCGATTTTTTTGATTTGCAGCGTTATTCTTCCAAAGCGACGATCTGTCATATAATATGCCTTTAAAATGGATTTGCTGATTTGATCCGCAAAAAGTAACGCTTGGGGCTCTTCCCCAAAAGTGTTTGTATGTGTTGGAGGTGGGGGTGGGGGCTACAAGTTTAGCATCATTTCTTCTGGAAAAAGAAATAAGCTACAGGCACTTAGAGAGACGCACAAATTTTAAGAGCATAGATGTCGATTTTTAAACGTATTTTAGTAAACTCATTCACTGTTACACTATTTTTTATTGAATTAGTGTCGCACGCATTTATAGTGTCAAAACATTACTAAGACAGGAATTCAAGTGAAACACCATTGCAATCGCTTCGAGGCGATCGCAAATTGCAATCGCTACTGGATGTCGAATTACATTAGAATCGCATGTCGTAGCGACTGCAACGTATCCAAATTCGGGAATTTGCGATTGCATTGGTGAGTAGCGATCGTCCGTGTTTCACTTGAATTCCTGCCTAAGCTTATGTAATGGGCATTTAAAATAATTTGTACGCTCTCCAATGTTCCTCCTATGTACTTAAAATTCATATAGAAGCTATAAAATCTTTTCTATCTTACTTTAGTAAGATAGAAAAGATTTTATAGCTTCTATATGAATTTTAAGTAGACACATCGCGTACTTCACGACATATTTACAAAACATAGCAAAAATGAGAAATAATCTTTTTTGACCGAACCATCGTTTTTAACGACGCTACTCTTCAATTTTAAATCAATCCCCAGCACCACCCATTCAATGCTGCTACAGTTTAAAACGACCTCTTCTTCAGTCACAAAGCAATGTCAATAACTACGCCAATTTCGCGATCCACTCCAAAAATTCTTGTCGCTAAGAGGAAAGATTCTCCCCCCAACGGCCCCTTAAATCTGGATCGTAGAAAGACAAACATTCCCCTAAGAGCTTCTTCACTTCCATGACATGAGAAGCATCATTGTTTGCATTTCGACGGAGATTGCTTTTCCAAGTCATAAATTGTTTCACTACCTACTTCTTGGAATAATAAATGGTCCTCATGTCCATTGTTATGATTCCAGTCTCATGTAGTGAAATCGACTTTTAAAAGAAGAAATTCGAGTGGCAAATTTCTACTCAAAATACTTCGAATAGATGTAAACCATACACTGTAAAAATGAATGTTAATTTTACAGTACAATCAGGCCCGTCATTTCGAATTTTTCCAGGGGGGGTAGAGGGAGCATACACAATGTAAAGTTTATCAAAAAGTGGGTGTGTTTTTGGTCGTTTTTAGTGTCATTTACATTGAAAACACACCCTTCCCAAAACCCTACCCACGGAAAGTTCGAAATGACTGGAATATTAAAATCACCTTTGATATCACATAGGATGGCTTTTTCTTCATTATTATTTATTTTCCTTCTTTTTCCAAGCATACATGCATCATTTTGAATATTATTTCTTAACTTTTTGATGTAATTATATTCATAAAAATGTCCAAGCCAAAAAGTAATGACATAAATGAGTTATTAAAAATCTGATCCGTGCACAATTCTGTGTCACTCATAGTTTGATCTATGGGCTTAACTCTACACTGCATAGCGTTGCCAATTGGATACATGGACTATTTTTCCTTATGACTATGCATAAGGCAATTCAAGCATAAAAAGCAAGTACTGGGTATTTTTAAAGCAAATATAGCCATCTATCCTCAAAATTAATTTTTTTAACGTTTTCCAATGTTTCCTTATTGCACTAAAAAACATACATATGTCTTTCAAAGAACACAAAATCATGCAGTGTAGGGTTAACAATGTTTATCTCCTTATGAAGAATTCAGTGATGTTATATTGGTGCGAATTTGAGTTAAGATACTTTTGCAAACTTACAACCAAAGTAACCTAACCCAACTTAACTCAGACGTAAATACCCTTCCCTAATACCCCATATGCTGCTAAGTATTGTCTTGGTCTTAACTTATTAGAGTCACAGTATAAAAAAGATATTAATTTGTTTATTTTAATTCGAGATTTTAATATTTTCCTGTCCTCCAATGTGTTCCTTGTTCTTCCCCCTCAGTTTTGTATAAACGAGTAAAAAAACAGTAAAAAACGAGTAAAAAGTAAAACAAAAACGAGCTCTTCAAAAAACGAGTATTTATCTTAAAATTCTCGAGTCCGAAAAAAACGCAACAGTTTATTTGTTCAAACGATACATTTTCCCCCTGCAAAACAAACATAATTTTCTGCGTTACGCATAAAGTAATTCAGGAGTGTTTGAAAACTTAACTTTATTCTCTGTTGAACTTTGATTTTTGCATTAATACAAGCGTGTTTTAGAATTCTCTTGAAGCGGCAGAGAGGCTCATGGTGGCACAAAGAGACATCAAACAACACTCGTTTGCAAGTTCCCCCAAAAAAATGTTTACTTAGATTTTCTGCCCGGGAGTAAACAGTTGAGTAGTTTCTTTGAGATGAAAATTATATTATCTTTTGTTTATCGGTGGAATTCGAGCTGGGATAAATGAAATGCAACTAAGAAGAAAAATGAGTAAGGTATTTGTTACACGTGCTCCTATGATTTAGGGATTTTTTTTTTTTGATCTTTTGATTGCACTTACTGCTTTTTGAAAAACTTTTTAGCGCTTACTAGAATTGTGCTTGTCATCTTCACCATTTTCTAATTACAGTCGAACCTGTTTATCTCGAAAACCTCTCTATGTCGAAATTTTTCAATTTCCCCGATTTTACAATTCAAATTTAATGCTTTTTCTCATGTTTATCTCGAATGATTTTTCCTGAAAAGCTCTGCATCTCGAATTTTGTCAACTCTCATTTTTGAATTCCATCTCCAGCCACCTTTATTGATGGTATAACTTGGAGTCAAAAATCATCTTTTGCACAATCAAAGGCTATGTTCGTACTTAACACTTTCCGGTCTAAGCCCGAGCTCAGCTCGGGGTCAAGTTTGAGCTATTGTTGCTCTGAAAATACGGGTTTTTTTCGTTTCAATCCTTTTTAGATATTATCTATGGACCTTTTACTTTCTTTAAAAAAATATAGATGGCACCACCAATCAGAATTAACTGCAGAAGACGCTATAGAATCGAGGCTTATACGAGTTAGTGCAAGCGTGCGACAGTGCAAATCCGTGTTTTGAAATGTACCACACCAAAGCAAATTTTGCAAAATAATGTGTATTTGAAAATTAAATCTTTTTTTAAATATTTGTTCAAGATTTGGGTAAGTTTTTAATTAAATTTGTGCATATTTTCATGGTCAAAAATGATATTTTCCTATGCGGAACTTTTTTTCAAGTTCCAAACATGCATTTTTCGACAATTTCTTACTAAATATTAATTGTTGTTTCACTTAAATAGGTCTTTCATCATGAAAGAAAACATTTTGAAGTATTTAATAAAATTAAAATTACCAACATTAACTTTTTCCAAGTATTTTTTAAAAAATCACGAAAAACGACAAAAAACACCAGTCTGGAGGGAGACTCGCGGTCGAAAAGACTCAGACCTGGAAGTGTTAAAAGTATGCGTTAACTTGCTACCGATATAGTCATCACAATTAGTAAAATGTGGACTCACAGCATGTCGTACAGTAAAATATTCAACAATATCAGTGCAAAACAATCTATTAAGTATTTGACTTTGTTCCAATTGCTTATTTTTGTGAATTTTATCATAACCTCTTATCTCGAAACCTCCGTATCGCAAATTTTTCTTCTGTCTCGTGAAAATCGAGATAGACAGGTTTAACTGTATTAATTAATAGTTAAGAAAATTTCGTTTGTTTGTGTTTTTTTTCGTACTGAACATTAGGGTAGGGCGAAAAATAAAAAGTTTTTCAGATCAACTTCTAATAGTTGCCAAAAGTTGTCTTTGGTGATAGTTAGCTTTTGTGCAAAATTTGAGAAAAATCGGTTAATATCTTCAGGGGGCTCTGCGATCGCAAAGTTTTACCATAGCTTTGTTATGGATTTTATGGTTAAAATATCAAAAAGGATGCCTTTAGCTAGTCTCTGCGATTTTTTTTACTCAAAAGATGTTTTCATGCATTCAAAGCATATGAAATAACTCACAAAAAATTATTTTATATGATATATTTATATTTAAAAAAATCACTTTTTTCACGTTTTTGTTTCTTTTTAAATGCTTGAAATATAAATATATCATATAAAACAATGTTTGTGAGTCATTTCATATGTTTTTAATGCATGAAAACATTTTTTGAGTAAAAAAAATCGCAGAGACTAGCTAAAGGCATGCTTTTTGATATTTTAACCATAAAATCCATAACAAAGCTATGGTAAAAATTTGCGATCGCAGCGCCCCCTGAAGATATTAACCGATTTTTCTCAAATTTTGCACAAAAGCTAACTATCACCAAAGACAACTTTTGGCAACTATTAGAAGTTGATCTGAAAAACTTTTTATTTTTCGCCCCACCCTACTGAACATGCCACGTCGTCAGTGCTTCTTACAAGCATAATGAAGCTTTTTTCAGAATAAATAATTTCAATAGCCGGCAGGATAAGCTTTAAAATTTGGGGTAGCTTAAATTTTCTATTAAGCTACCGCATTATCTTTTATATGTTAAATTGTGGAAGAAATAAGGAAGTTCCCGCTTGGTAACAGGAAAAAACAGGCTGGAGAAATAATTTTAACCAGATGAAACGCTCGAAGCGTTCGCGCTAGACTGCAATAAGTCAAAAATTCAATTTATTTAAACGGTAATTTTTCAAAAAAACAGGCACATAGTAAATTGCTTTTATTCGCTGATTTAAAAGAAAATGAAATCATGTCTTAGTTTTGTATTTTTATGAAGTATTAGGAAAACAGCCAAAACAAAGCCATTTTAAAAAATATTATTCGTGCTAAAATAAAGATTTTCATTTCCGGTTTCAATGACATAGAAAAAATTGATTTGAAATCCTAGGATTAGTTTAGGTTATATATTCTTGGAAATGTGGATCAAAATTATCCCGGTGAAAAAAGTGAAACAAAAGCGACAAAACCCATAGCAGGATTGAACCTGCTATATTCAGGTTCCCAACGCAAAGCTCTGTCCAACCATGCCACTGCACCTTAAGTTTCGCTTGCTTATTCATTGAAGTAGTGCCTAATAAAAAACAGAAAAAAAAAACAATTTTCAGACATTGGGTCTATTTTCCGTCATAGCCGGTAACATAAGCTTCAAAATGAGGGGTAAACCACGGAGTTTGATAAAGTAATGAGAGAGTTTTGGCGTGGTGAAGAAAAAAGGCTAGAGAAATCTATCTATATCTATAAAAATGGATGTATGCATGCATGTTTGTTCCTTATACTAATCCAGTTTTCGTCGGATTTTCATCAAACTCGGCACAGAGGTTCCTTGATGCACTAGAATTCACATAGGCGGGGTTTTGAAACTTTTAAAAACTCTAGAGATACAAATTCAAATTTTTGTCTCATAATGGCCATTTTCTTTCAATTTTGAATAAATAGAGTAATAGAGAAAAGCCTTTAAGCATACAAGTTGATAAAATACACCACATTTAAATATGAGTATTTTCTAACAAAGATTACGATTAACAACGAATTATCAATTTAAGGCTCCCCTATTTCATTTTAGCATGAAATAAGTACACCCATGTGGAAAGATTCATTCAAATAATTTTTTAGAGCTATGTTGTATTATTAAACACCAGAGCAACGCCGAGTAATAAGCTAGTTACATATAAGAATACAATAAATTCACAGTTAAATTCATTAAAAATAATTTGCTGCGTAACAGTTTCTTCCCTACCATTTTGAATACTCTTTTATTTTAATTTCTGTCAAGTCCTGATTTATATGACCGCCAAGTTCCTTTAATTTATTATGTGAGCTGGTACGAACAGCGAAAGCAAACTATGGATTAGCCTCGCGAAGATCTAGGACTTAAATTTTCGACGGGTAGTTAATTATGAAGATTAAATGGCATTTACGAGGCTTTGAAGCCTTACAGGGATGAAAATGATTTAATATTCGGAGGGTTGCTGCCCGAATATAATGTGTGGGTGTGAAATGGATGTGAGTAATGACTGAAATGTTTCCGAAAATTCATACTGAGTTGTATTGAACTGCTCGGAGAATCGATGTTTTGGAATGTTGGATGTTGAAAATGCATGGCTGAAAGATAAGTTAGATTTGAGTAGTTTGATTAGCTTGTAGGTTGCAGATAATTACTACCTACTCCAATAGAATTTGTGGGTGGGAAGTATCTAAGACTTTGAATATAGATATGTATCTGAGACTATGAATATCGACATGTATCTGAGACTTTGAATATAGATATGTATCTGAGACTATGAATATCGACATGTATCTGAGACTTTGAATATCGTTGATTTGAGTAGTTTGATTAGCTTGTTGATAGTTACTACCTACTTTGATAGAATTTGTGGGTGTGAAGTATCTGAGAATTTGACTATCGATGATTTGAGTAGTTTGATTAGCTTGTAGGTTGTTGATAACTACCTACTCTAATAGAATTTGTGGGTGTGAAGTCTATGAGACTTTGAATATCGATATGTTTCTGAGACTTTGAATATCGATATGTATCTGAGACTTTGAGTATCGATGATTTGAGTAGTTTGATTAGCTTGTAGGTTGTTGAAAATTACTACCTACTCTTATAGAATTTATGGGTGTGAAGTATCTGAGATTTTTAATTTTGATCTGTAGCAACTTAACTATTTCCGAAATTTTACACCCAGCATAACGTTGTTGTTTTGACATTGATGCGAATTTTAATTTATTGAAACTTTTTAAGGAAACCCTTATAAATATTGATAATTTGAAATGCTGGACTTCAATCATGAATGTCTAAAATATGAAAACATATATTATATTTGCAATTTTTTTTCTGCCAATAGCAGACGATTGTGATTCTGATATAATTTGTAGGGGGAGCTTCCCCCCTACAAACACGGGAAACACGAACTAATAATGTCATAAGAATTTTAAAAATGTCATGCTTTAAATACTTTAAAAAAATACCATCAACAACTTCTTGCTCTGGTTAATCTTTTATTAGGTAAACCATCACGCTTTAGTGCGGAACCAAAACTGAGAGGACAAAAGTTTTCACTTCAAAATATGCCCTTATATAGAACGAAACTGCAGTCCTTGGATGGAATGACCGAGTTGGCGGTGCATTGCATTTGTTTCTGCCTTAGCCTTGGCTTAGGGACGGTAACTTACTGCTTTATACAACTGTTTTTGGAACCATGTAATGAGTTTAGCTAAATGCAATTAGCTAAATGTAGCTTATACTAGGTAGAAATCCTAAGAGGATTTCTACCTAGTATTAGCTATAGCTTATAGTAATCCTAAGGGGATTTCTACCTAGTATTATCTATAGCTTATAGTAATCCTAAGAGGATTTCTACCTAGTATTAACTATAGCTTATAGTAATCCTAAGAGGATTTCTACCTAGTTTTAGCTATAGCTTATAGTAATCCTAAGAGGATTTCTACCTAGTATTAACTATAGCTTATAGTAATCCTAAGAGGATTTCTACATAGTATTAGCTATAGCTTATAGTAATCCTAAGAGGATTTCTACCTAGTATTAACTATAGCTTATAGTAATCCTAAGAGGATTTCTACTTAGTATTAGCTATAGCTTATAGTAATCCTAAGAGAATTTCTACCTAGTATTAGTTATAGCTTATAGTAATCCTAAGAGGATTTCTACATTAGCTATAACTTATAGTAATCCTAAGAGGATTTCTACCTAGTATTAGCTATAGCTTATAGTAATCCTAAGAGGATTTCGACCTAGTATTAACTATAGCTTATAGTAATCCTAAGAGGATTTCTACCTAGTTTTAGCTAAAGCTTATATTAATCCTAAGAGGATTTCTACCTAGTATTAACTATAGCTTATAGTAATCCTAAGAGGATTTCTACCTAGTTTTAGCTATAGCTTATAGTAATCCTAAGAGGAATTCTACCTAGTATTAACTATAGCTTATAGTAATCCTAAGAGGATTTCTACTTAGTATTAGCTATAGCTTATAGTAATCTTAAGAGAATTTCTACCTAGTATTAGTTATAGCTTATAGTAATCCTAAGAGGATTTCTACATTAGCTATAGCTTATAGTAATCCTAAGAGGATTTCTACCTAGTATTAGCTATAGCTTATAGTAATCCTAAGAGGATTTCGACCTAGTATTAACTATAGCTTATAGTAATCCTAAGAGGATTTCTACCTAGTATTAGCTATAGCTTATAGTAATCCTAAGAGGATTTCTACCTAGTATTAACTATAGCTTATAGTAATCCTAAGAGGATTTCTACTTAGTATTAGCTACAGCTTATAGTAATCCTAAGAGAATTTCTACATAGTATTAGTTATAGCTTATAGTAATCCTAAGAGGATTTCTACATTAGCTATAGCTTATAGTAATCCTAAGTGGATTTCTACCTCCAGCTCGGTTACTTTCTTATTTCAGACTGTCGAGTGCCAACAATCACGAAACTGCAGTCTTTGGATAGAATTAGAGCCGCTATATAGACAGGCCGACGCATCAAGCTTAAGTTCGACCACTTTGGATCCATTCATTAACTTTCACTTTCAAATTTTCATTGTTGCAGAGCTAGGGTTACCAGAATAAAGTTTCGGACATTGCCAAGCTTTGCCAAATCCACGTGGCGCTAATCATTGCTCATAGTGAAAATCACCAAAACGCGATACTTGCCAGAAAAGACAACCATTCATCAACCGGCTAAAAAGACGTACCACGCGCTGGATCCAAAGTGATGAAACTTAATCTTGATGCGTCGGCTCATCTGTATAGGGGCCTTAGATAGAATAACCGAGTTGCCGGTATATTGCATGCGTTTCTTCCTTAGTCCTGCTTTAGGGGATGTGACTTACTGCTTTATCCATGTCTCAATTTCGTTGGAAATTTTTTTTTTTAAACTTATACTGGAGTTAACCGATGCAAAGAAAAAGTTTCTGATTTTAAAAACAGCAGAACTGTAGCTCACAATCCAGCAAATGAGTTTGAATAGGATATTCACTCACACTTGAGTTGTAATTCCGCTAAAAAATTTTTTGGGCCCATGTGTGTAAACTAGAGCGCACGGTTTTCGGATTCTCAACACAACTCGTTAGCCAGCTAAACCTTTGGGCTTGCCTTACGAAATACTACCCATTAAAGCATTGCTTGCTGAAAGAAAATGCGGGAAAAAAAATCGGTTTCTTCTATCAAACAAACAAAATGAAAACTTTCTCTATTTTCTACCGAAACGTTGCCACAAATAATTTAATATATAGTTTAAAAAACTGAAAAATACGCTTTAAGATTAACTTATAGTTTAATAAACTATAATCAGTTTAATCACGTATAATTATTTAGTTGAATTTTATCTTTGTTTCAGAGTTACACACAAGCAACTGAAACAATTATCATACATCAACATGTAATATAGTTTAGCTTTTAGTATTAATAAAAGAATTATTAAATATGTTGCTTTTATATTTGTAAAGGACGTGAATTTTTTCTTTTTTCAGTTACATACATTCAACATGTAATATAGTTGCCTTTAGTGTTTATAGTAGTATTAAATATATTACATTTTATTTGTAAAGAATGTGAATTTTATCTTTTATTCAGAGTTACATGCATACATACATACATACATACATACATACATACATACATACATACATACATACATACATACATACATACATACATACATACATACATACATACATACATACATACATACATACATGCATGCATACATACATACATACATACATACATACAAACAAACCCACATTTGAAAATAATAAAAGCGTATTAAAAACAGCTTGAACAGCAATATGTATAATTAAGAACTATTTTGTCGGAAATGGAGTCTATATAATTTACCCAAAATATCCTGGAAACTAAACATTATGTTTAAGGCTACAGTGGACAAATAAAATTGATTTTTTTCAATTATTGATTTATAAGTCTAAAACTTTGTGTGCTTGTATTATTGTATATTTACGACATCTAAAAGCATAAAAAACACAAATTAGTGCAAAAACAATGAATACTTTTTTTTCAAATTTCAAATTTAAATATTTTTTTAACAAAATTTCAAAATGTTCCAGGCGTCACAATTTTTTTTCAAACTTTGAATTTACACTTAATTTTCAATCTTTAGGCATGATGGCACAAAACAATGCATTATATGCAATGTTTTATGAGATAGTTTATAAAAGAGGGCTGAAAATAAAAATTTTCAGTTGAAAAAATCATATAAATTTTCATTTTCAGCCATCTTTTATAAACTATCACATAAAACATTGCATGTAATGCATTGTTTTATGCAATCATGTCTAATGATTGGAAATGAAGTGGAAATTCAAAGTTTGAAAAAAAATTGCGACGCCTGGAACATTTTGAAATTTTGTTAAAAAAATATTTAAATTTGAAATTTGAAAAAAAGTATTCATTGTTTTTGCACTAATTTGTGTTTTTTATGCTGTTAGATATGGTAAATATACAATAATACAAGCGCACAAAGTTTTAGACATATAAATCAATAATTGAAAAAAATCAATTTTATTTGTCCACTGTAGCCTTAAGAAGTCTCATTTGAGATAGTTACAAACAGCGACGGACTTCAGCGAAATGAAGCTACACTTAGTAGCTGACGCAATGATGGAATGACCCCACGAAAGATTTATTCCATCCCGTTAGCAAACAGCGGGCGAGTTTGTATTCAAACAACTTTGCGACAACGTAAATAACTGGCTACTAGAATTCAATGGTTCTTTCTAACGATCCTATGCGTTCGACTGCCAGGGCCGCTCCAAACCTCTATTACT
Organism: Uloborus plumipes; assembly: GCA_038373865.1. Taxonomy (NCBI): domain Eukaryota; kingdom Metazoa; phylum Arthropoda; class Arachnida; order Araneae; family Uloboridae; genus Uloborus; species Uloborus plumipes. The sequence continues at coordinate 29,979 of JAXGGA010005299.1, read as the reverse complement.
GAAAGACAAACAGTCGTTTTCAACATTCTTTGACTGTCTTCAAACGAGAATATCAATTCGAGTTTGAATTTGAAAGAAAATAGAAATTTAAATCTCCAAGGAGCTTGACAATTAAGAGCCTTTATTCGCCGTGATTGGTTTAGAAGAATTTAAACGTTAGAGTGGAGAATGATAGTTTAGTTCAGAAGAAATGTCTTGATTATTTCAATTTCTCAGCAAACAGGAGTGAAATATTTATGTATTTGAGATTGATTTTTGAATGCTTTTAAGAGTTTCTTTTAACGTAAGTAAATATATCAATGAGACTATTGTTGAAATGTATTTAAAATCTTTTTTTTTTCGAAGACATCGCAAAAGTAGACTTTTGTCGGATGTCTCTTTATCCATGGGCTTTATTATTTCGTATAGAAAAACAAGTTTTTTGAAATCCCGAAACACTTGTATGCCAATTTTTGCAAATTTGTGTGATTTGTTGTTTTATATTATCTTTTACTTTTCTTCACAAAGGTATTTTTTGTTTCTTAAATTTCATGGTTTTATGTAATTTTTAAATATGCAATATAAACGCAGAGAATCATTAGTAAGGTATGCATTTGAAGAAGATCTTCTACTTTACATATGACTGGCTCAAAGAAAGTATAATTTATAATTAACCCTTTGATGGTTATGAACGAGTTTAACTCGCAATCGAATCGTGCTTCATAATGCGAGCAAACGAGTCCCACTCGGGAGCAAGATTTTGACCGAAATGGGTTAAGAGAAAGCAACGAAATTCCCATTTAGAAAAAAAAATTCTAGTGCGATTTTCTTATCTCATGAGGTACATTTTACTCATGCTATGCTCTGAAGAAAACCGTAAAAGCTATTTTTTAATTATTTAATGGAAAAAATAGTTTACAAAAAAAAAAGTTTGCATAAAGAGGGCAGAACTATTTTAGGAATCCCACGTGAGACGTACTACTGCGATAGACGTTGAACTTGGGATAGGAATTTTGCTCTTACGTAGAAAGTAGAACTTCGCATAAGTTAATTTGAGAAGGGAATTGGGTGAGCTTCTTATAGAGTTCATTTGTGTTAGTTTGTTAATTATTACATTATAGTTTAAAAAACTAAAAATACGCTTTTAGAGTTAATCAAACTAGAAAGCTATAAACCATGATGTAAACTAATTTAGCCTTAAGTATTAATAATAGTATTAAATATATTACTTTCATATTTGCAAAGAACGTGAATTTTATCTTTTATTCACAGTTACATACAAACAACTGAAACACTTATAATACATTAACATGTAATAATATAGTTTAACCTTTAGTTTTAATAATAGTATTAAATATAGAACTTTCATATTTGTAAAAAACGTGAATTTTATCTTTTTTTCAGAGTTACATACATACAAACAAACAAACAAACAAACCCACATGTGAAGCTAATAAAAGGCGTATTAAAAAGAATCACATTTTCTAGTTGGCAGTCATACTGCAAACTCTGCAGATGCAAAATTGTTACTGTCTCTACTTTTAAGTCAAAATATTTAGATTTCATTGTTTTATAGAAAGTCAACAAGGTAATAAAATGCAGAGAATTTATAGTGCGGCATCTTCTTAAAGACATTCTTCCTCTGAAAGATGACGCTCATCCTGCATGTTTTAATCATGTTTATGTGGCCCTATGCCTGTGTGAATTTACAGGAGCACATGTGAGCAATTGAATACATTGAAAAAATAAATAAAAATGATTTAATTCCGTGGCCAGAAAATAAAACTATTCATTTATGGGGAACTTTTTCTTTTGGGAATTTGCAATGATTTTTGAAAAACAAGGAAATGAAACCCAGCTATGCATTTTGGTGGGGGTTTCATTTATTTTCTTCATAATTTCTTACTTTTAATTACAAATGGATGACATTTTCAATCCATTAATACTATCTGCCACAAACCTTACTATTCGAGTAAATTGGTCAAGTGTTTAAAGATAAAAAAAATTAATTTAATAAACGAAATTTTATTGCCTCTAGCATTGCGGATTCCTACACTGCAAAAAATGAACTATTGTTTTTACAGTGTAATACTGGCAGCAGAGGTTCTAATTTAAAAATGTAAAATGCACAGTAATAAACTGTAAAACTAGCAATTTTACAGGTTATTACTGTAAAACTAGCAATTTTATAGTTTCTTACCATAAAGTTAGGAATTTTACAGTTTATTGCCGTAAAATTTAACTGTAAAAACAACATTCAGTTTTTACAGTGTATTGTTATGGCCATGTTATTTAAACCTATTGAACAAAGATCCGATTTTTTTTTCTCTTTTAAATATTGTATTCTGATTAACTAAAATACACATCGCACCCTTGCTACAAAAGTGCCACAACTCAAAAAACTACGTTTTCCAGGAATTGCAAAAAACTGTTCTCGGGCTGACTAGGCACATTTTAGTATTTTTGAATTTGTCAATATGAAGACCGATACATCTCAAACTATGATCGTTAGTTACGCACGTTCCTCTACGACGGCTGGACGACAACTCGAGATGTGGCATTTCAGTGGAAGGGGTCCTATGCATCTTGATAACAACAAAACGCCATAACTGCCTTCTGGCGGCTGATTTTTCAATGCAACTTCTGGCTCTTTTGAAGATTGGTAGAGACGTGTAAACTACGTCTAATGACGGTCATAACTCAAAAATTAGTTTTTGAGTTGTGGCACTTTTGTAGCAAGGGTGCGACATGATAAAAAAAACTGGTGATGCACCGTAAATAATATTTTTGCTCTATGTGTAATTCTTTAAAATAAATGTATCGTATCTCATCTTTATTCATTTCAAGTAAGTAGCGTAACATCCAAGACGTTTAATATGCGAGCTAGAAAGCTGAATAGAGGTAAAATTAGCATACATACTCTTGGCAGATGTTAAAGTGTGCTCGTCAGAAACGACCTTTTTAACGTCAGAATGATCTTTGTTTTGTACGTTATCTTGAGGTGGCGCAAAGGTAAAGTTACTTTGTAATACTGTCGGCCCCGCTTAAACGAATACTGTCGGTTCCAAGAAATTTTATTCGATTAAGCGGGGTATTTGATTAAGCGGGGAACATTTTTTTACCTTTCCATTTGACAACTTTTGTCTCAAAACGTAATAATAACAAAGAAATAGCTATATAAAGGAAATAATTAATGTTATTGGTAAAAAGATTTTGAAATAAGCAAAGTAAACAACAAAATAGTATAATAATTGAGTATAAATATTGTACGGTCATATGAAAATCATAAAAAGTAACTTACAACTTGTGTTGCAAAAAAATGATTTTCCGCCTTTTATTTTTATTTTCTGAAACAGTCCACAACAGTAGTTCGCATGCTCAAGATCTTGTGGAAACACTTTTATTTTATTCGACATTTATCTTAGCAAAAATTTTCACAAAAGCTAACAAATATTATTCGATTATCCGGGGAAATTATTCGATTAAGCGGGGATATTTAACATTGTGTCTATGGAGAAATGTTTGGTTCCGGACGGTTTTATTCGTAGAAGCGGGGTATTCGTTTATCCGTTACCCGATTAAGCGGGGACGACAGTATGTGTTTCAAATGGAATTAAAGAGATTCTGCAGAGAAGTCAATTTTGAAAAGACGAAATAAATGTTAATACATGTATGTATAATTTTAACAAGTTCCATAGTTTTGAAGCTGCGATATCGTATTGGAATGTAGGTCAAGTGAATAAGGGGGAAAAGGGAAATGGTAAAATAGTTTCAGTTTGCAGCGCGACTTATCGGGCAATATTTTAACTAATTTTCGAAACTTATAGTATAACTCGAGTCAAAAAATAAATAATTCCAAAGAGAAGAAAAATAAGAAATAAAAATCATTTTCTAAATTTGATGCACGCGTTGACAGATTCATGTTTTACCAAAAATATATCTTGTTATTATAAAATGGTGAAGTTCTTGTAATTACTATTTTAGGTATTAATTGAGAGCTACTGATGTTCAATGCAGTGTACTTATTGGATTTATTCTAGGTCTGTTTTCGTTTCGAAAGCTCAATGCAATTCGTCCCATGCACGCGGGACAAAGTGGATGGAGCAAAGTGAAGCAGTCTATTTCATTTTCTTATTCATTCATTTACTGAATCACATACGTCTTTCTTCATTTATTTACATTCCTTTAATTATTAATTTACTTATTCATTCATTCACTTATTTTCTAATTCATTTTTTCATTTTATTTACTAATGATTTTTTTTTCATACATCAATTCATTCATTTATCTATTTATTCGGTTAGTCTTGATTATTGGTTAATTTCTTTTGCTTATTTACACATTCATTTCATGAAAAATTTTTAATCATCAGACAATTTTCTATCACAATAATATTTTATTTTTGTCTTTTCCCCATGGTTTTTAGAGGAGAAAAATTTCCTTTTTTTAAAATTTATTTTATTTATTTACTTATTTATTTATTTTTTTATTATTTTTTTTTTTTTGTAAGTACAAAAAACACTGCCAAAAATGAAAAATTACATTTCAACGATATATATATATAACGAAATAAATTATTCATTCTTTATGAACAATAATTTTAGGAGTAAATTTCTAATTTGTTTTGTTTAACGTGTTCTTTTAAACACGTTTCATTTCAAACGTGTAAGGTATATTTAATCAATCATTCAATCATTAAAAATGGAATCACAAAAAGTCACTATTAGATTTAATCAGTGCTATTACTAGATAATGTTTTATTTTTTAAATTATAATTATTACAGACTTTTAGCAATTTGAGAGAAAACATAATTAATGATTTTTCTTGCACTACAATGTTTTATAAATCATGTGAAAAAATAATGATTGTCATTACAAATGATTTTAATAAGTTTTTCCAATGTATGTGATTTTTATCATAACACAGGTTTTGAATATTTTACGAGAATAAAGTTACGAGAGCGTAACCCATTTAATTCATCTATTTAAAATTTAGGAATCTATTTTTAATGTCAGTGAAAAATACTTGTGCTTCGAGTAATAGAAAAATCGGTTCATTTTTTTTTTTTTTTTCGAATGTGAAAAGAACATTTTATTTCTTTTTACCGCCTGTGCCCTAAGGAAATTGATATAGTTCCTTTTTTCTTCACGACATCTCCAAACTGATAAATCCTATATCGGGAAATGGAAACCTGGCTTCGATTTGAAAGATAAAAGAGAATAAAAAAAAAATTGACTCACGCATAAAATTTTCCAAAAAGTCAAACCTCACATTCGCCCCCCCCCCTTTTCCTTCTTCTTGCGATTTTTATCAAACACAAATAAGAATAGCTTTCATCATCAAGAAAAGATAGTAGGACAGTGGATTTTTCAATTAAATCTCTTTAATTTTCTGTCTTTCAAAGAGAATTTAAAATAAAGATTGGTAAAAAATTGTTTGTACAGTTAATGTCATCGGGTCTTTTTCGCGAGAAACTTTTCCCCCTACCCTTAAATGGAAAGGTTTTAAGCAAAAAAGTCTTTCCGAAATATATAGATAATGGATTAATTAGGTTCTAGTTTAATTAACAAAAAGTGAAGTTAGAGGGAAAAAAAAGTTTTTTTTAATGCTAGTACTAAATACACAAAAGTTTGAACTCTTGGAAGTTGAAATCTTTTAAAGTTTTTCCTACGTCCTATAAAAATGTCAGTTTATCTTTCGTAATTTAATAGTTACTCCTAATTAACCGGTAAATATTTGTCATAAAAATTTCGTGTGAAAAACACCATTTTCATGAGAAAAAGGAAAAACGTACTTGGAAACATGCTTTTTGTGAAATGCTGAAAAATATTTTAAGCAATTGTTGGGCAATTTTAATGACACTGAACTGCTAGGAGTGTTAAGGGAATGCCAATATTGCGATCCTAGAAATAGGTATATTTTATGTACTACTGGTGTTATACGCTAGTGCACTTTTTACCTCTCAGAACGCTTAAAATACTCTTAGGGCCCTGCTCCACATTGACGTCAAGCAAAAAAATAAAGCAGAAACGTAAAACGGATTACATAGTGTTCCTATGGAAAGTACCCGGATTTTCGGTTTCTGCCCTCGGTTGCGGCCGCTGATGTGGAGCCGGGCCCTTAGTCATAGTCTCGGTAAAGATTTTTTCAAATCATGAAAAATGTTCTTGCACTGTAACAAATGAATGTTTTTTTTTCACAGAATAATGCAGCCGATTTTATGGTAATAAACTGTAAACTTTAATTTCAAGAGACTATTATCGCCGTTACTTAACGAGTTCGCTTGCAAGAAATTACTGCGCAACGTTTTGAGGACTGTTCTCACACGATTCACTCTTACACTATAAAAAATGAATGTTGTTTTTACAGTATAATACAGCTTTTATAGTAATAAAGTGTAAAATTGCTAACTTTACAGTACTAAACTAAAATTTCTTCTTTTACAGAAATAAATTGTAAAATTGCTAATTTTACAGTTTATGTACCGTGCACATTTTGCAGTTTTAAACTGGAACCTCTGCTGCCGGTATTATAATGCTGTGTTTACAGTATAATACAGCTATATTTTACGGCAATAAACTAAAACTGCTAACTTTACAGTAAGAAATTAAAGTTGTTAGTTTTACAGTCCATTACTGTGCATTTTACAGTTTTAAATTGGAACCTCGACTGCCAGTATTAAACTGCCAAAACATCAGTTCTTTTTTTGCAGTGTGCATTCTTAGAAAACCAGATTTTATTTTGCAGATGTGAAAACTACGTAGACAAGAAGACCAAACCGGAACTAAATTCTATAAAAATGTGAAATTCATGAAAGTTGCTTCATGGCCTAAATATGTAGTTTCTTTTGATGTGTGAAAATTTCGTAAATTTGCATAAACAGCTCCATATTTACTTATATCTGTGCTTCATAACACTATAAACAAACTGAAACTCTGAGTGAAAAAAAGTACAAAATTCAATTATTGTGTAACCTCCCAAACAATTTCTCTGAAATCTTACAGACAATTCTGGTGTAACCGTACACATACCTGAAAACTAGTAACCTCACGGACACCCCACCCCTTCCCACTCATGCAAAAAAAAAAAAAATCCTTGATTTGATCGATTTTTTTCTAATATGCTATTAAGTGTTCTTTTTTCTATAAATTTATTTATTCGTCGTTCCGCATATTTTTTAAAGCTCTTGTCTAGTTTTTAATTCTCAACATTGTTATTTTTAGATATGGAAATTAAAGTCTTTTCAAAATTCAACTAAGTATCAAATATGTGTTAAAATTGAGGGCTCTGGAGAGTCTGCTGTGTCCTGCGTGTATATAAACAAAAACTTCTTTATTCTCTATAAATGTAGGTACGTATTGAATAAAACTATTGTCATTAATTTTTCAATTTTAACTATTTTTAGCGTTTTAGCTGAATAGCACAGCAGACCATACTTTGGAAAACTCTGCAGTGTAAACAGATGCGTAACGTTACACCAGTTTTATCAGTTAAATTACTCTATAACAATGGATGGAGCAATGCTGCCACCACTTTTTTAAGAATTAAGGTTGCACGATCGTTTGCAGCGTGTACTGTCCGTCCTTGAAAACCGCGCCTGGCACTCGCGAACAGTTCCACTTAAGAAAGGGTAGATGGGTTGTGGGTTATAGCTTTCCGACCGGTTAAACCACGAAGCTGGTAGGTACGGGGGACCCTGGAGGGTGAAATGAAATGAAATATAGCTTTCCGAAGTTTTCAATTTAAAACTTGCATTTGCTGTATCCTTTTGACATTTCAGCTAAACTATGTATTTGAAATGAGCATCGTTTCACGTTGTTTCATACGGTTCAAAATGTTTTTTATTATTCTTCCCCTTATTGTTAACTTACCTAACACCCCTATTTTGGTAATATCAGAGAAGACCTGACGCATGCGTAAATGCGCGGAAGATTTTACCAAAAAAGGTCAGACAGTAAAGCAGCAATGCTTAATCTCTGACGTGTAATCTGCTTGCAGCCTGCCAAGATTTTGATCTAGTTGGAAAAAACGTTACAGTGAACTCTCACTTATACGCCGCCTCATGTATTCGCCTTTTTCACTTATGCGACGATTTTCAGTGGTCCAGGTACATTCTATGGTAAAATAATGATAATTTCATTCGTTTATGCATCGCTCTAAAAATAAACATTTCACTTATGCGTCGAATTATCCCTAAAATGTAAAAAAAAATAATTTGTTCTCTTTAAAAAATAAGTGTTTTTCTTCACTTTCCTCTTTAACCTTTCGCTTTTATTGCCCACGGAAGGCATATTTTCCACATGAACTAGAGTTAGGCGAGGGACAATTATCTATTATGTATCGTTTTAAAGGGAACAGTATGTAATTAGGTATGCTACAATTTTTGGTTTCTCCTTATCATTGCTGTTAGGTTACAGTAGTTGCCAAACCGTAGAAATATGACCATTTTCTATAGAAACATTCTTATTCATTCTTTCGTTAGAACTTATGTTGCATTTTACACCTAAAAACGTGATTTATTTTTTTTTTTAAATAAGCATTTTTCTTCACTTTCCTCTTCAATCTTTCGCCTTTATTGCTCGTAGAAGGCATTTTTTCGGCGTGAACTAGAATTCGGAAAGTTACAATTATCTATTATGGATCGTTTTAAAGAGAAAATTTCGTAATTAGGTATGGTACAATTTTTGTTTTCTCATTATCATTGTAGTTACGTTATAATAATTGCCAAACCATAGTAATGTGTCCCTTGTCTTTTATTAGAACCTAAGTTGAGTTCTAGTCCTTTAAATAGGCTTGTTCACTTATAGGTCTCTCTCACTTATGCGCCTTTTTTTGTTGGTCCCTGGGACCGGCGCATAAGTGAGAGTTCACTGTATTTTGAAATTGTCAGTAAATACAAACTAAGAAAACCGTTTTAAACTAATAAGTATTATGGATACATTTTATTTTTAAATACCTAACAATGCTCGTTGTATAAATGAAAACATCGAATGTTTACAAATACTAAAACTGTTCGATCAAACACCATTGAAAAAAGTCTTTAAAATTTTCCATTCTAATCGATTCTTGAGAGAGTAGATAATAAACAAGAAGAGGAGAAAATTGCTTCAACAAAGTCATTAAAGAGGAATGTTAAATAAAGCACTGCTCGTTCGAACAAAAAACGCGGCTCACAGTGCCATAAAGGACATTTTATTCCGTTAAACATAGACATTATTCGGGAATGTTAATGCGAAGTGTTACGTTTTAATCACCAAAGAGGTCCTTTAAAATTTTTACTATCACTTAATTAGTGATAATTGCACAATAAAACTAGCAGGGAGAGGCAGTTGTGATAAGCGCTTTCTTGTTCGCTTTTGCTGCTCAGAGAAAGCACCATTTTCATCTGCTTTTTAAAAATGAAAGGGACTGTTGGAAAATTTAACAGGACTGGAATGTTGTGCTGTTTTACTTTTTGATGTTTTTTTTTCATTTAAAAAGTGTAGTTAAACTTAATAACACAATATCTGACAGAACATTAAAACAGTTTAATGTTTTATGTAGGTACTTTGGAAGTACTACACATAATGCAACTTTGTAATGTTACCCTCTCACTAGGTTCAGTTATAAATAAGAAAAAGCAAAAGTATTTTAGCTTAGTAGGTTTGTTATAATTTATTATCAAAAAGTTAAACACTGATCATTTCTCTTCGGCATAAGAGATAAAGTACTCTACGTAGAGCAGAGTGGCTAAAATTAGTAGGATACATAATTGACCGCAGTGATACTTTGACTCAATAAGAGAAACATTTTTTTAACAATTAAATATTGTATACATTTGTCTATGTGTAGCACAAAGCTAAATCTAAATTTTTTGTAATTAAAGCTATTTTAGAATACAAATTAATGATAATCATCTGAGCTGAATTGAACTCCTAAAAATAATTTTTTACATTATTTAATAAAAGATGCATAATTGCAATTTGAGGAATGATATCACAATCCAATTTTAATGAACATAGTTTTTATTTTTTCAATTTACGACTTTTAACTTTTCCCAACTTCTTCAAAAAAATTCTCTAAATTAAGATTAATTATAAATATCTAGATGTTTTATTCTGAATCGCTTTCCTTCCATTACATTCTTATTATTTTTGATTAGCTGTAAAAGAGCCTTTAACGTTGTTTTCATTTTCAAGTTATACCTCCAAGCGATAAAATTAAATAAAGATCAAATTGCTGTTGATACGAGAAAGTGGAGCAAAAATAATTACATCATGCTCCAGTGTTTTGCTAGCGTTGAATAACATTTCTTTAAAAAAAATATATTAACTCTTATTTTTTTGGTCCTAATTAGTTGTTAATTACATTTAATTAGTTTATTTACGTAATCAGATACTCTTTTAATTACCTATGGAAATGCATGCTTGTGAAAACATGTTATTTGAGTTCTATTATTAATATATATGCTGTCTAATTTGCGTTCTTAAATTAACAATGATTTAAAACTGAAGTTGATTTAAAAATAAAACAAGCTTTAAACAAATGCATTCTCCAAGTTATATAACTATGCAAAATGCTTTTAGGTATGTTTTCTCACATTTTTCGCTGAAAAGGAGAGTTGATTGTGCCCTAAAAACATATTTTGTTCTTTTTTTTTCCTTTATTTATTTTTTCCATTTGTAGTTATACCTTAATTATGAACTGCACTTTTTGAGCTTGAATATTAAACCAAACGGTGAAGTTGCAAAATTCTGCAGTACATAAATTTTAATAGAGTATAAGTTTTAGCGGTTACTATCATTTCTAAAGAATAAAACTAAGACAATGTTTCATGTTAGTAACATTTATGACATGCTATTTCACTTTTAAGTACAATTTATTTGTCTCTTTCACAGTTCTCTGAAACGTTCTTCAGTTAAAAGCACTTCCTTGCAATTATTTAAATCTTGATAATCCATCCAAAGCATATTTACTCTCTGTGCTAGTAACCGCTTTACTTCTCAAAATGTGACTGAGGTTTTGCCTGTTATGCCCTAGGCTTCTTAAAAACAGAATCAGCAAAAAACATCTGGAGCAGACACGGCCTGAGCTAATTTCTAGCGAATCTTCTTATAACTACCGTAGCTCAGTCATATTCGGCAATTTGTTTTTTATAGTCAGGATATTCGGATTTTACTGCTCTTTTTTAAAGTAAATAAAGGAAATTGTGTCTAATGAATTTAGTTATTTTACTCACGACTCAAAAAGAGCAATCACAAGTCTTTTGACTCCCTTTCATATATAGAGGGAAGTATTTTGTAATACTTATCTGTAGAAAGCTCTTTAACAAAAGTTTTATATACACTTTCACAAACTTAATTTTTTTAATGATAAAGTTTATCGCAGCTTTTTTTGGCAGAAATGTCAAATAAAATATCTTGCACTCAATTTAAAATGATTTTAATTTGTTCGTAACAATATTCGTCGCTTACATAAAAAAGTACGTCAAGAAGTGATTTTTAATACATGTTTAACCATTAAAAAAAACTGTTTGCAAGAATAGAAGAGGGAATTTTGTTAAAAGCTAGTATTTGTCAAACAGAAATTATACTAGCTTAGATTCTTCACAAAATTTAACAGAAATCAGTACTTTATACATAAAATAAGTAACAGAACATAACAATTGCCTAGAAGAATAAATGATGAATAAAATATGTGGGTCATTCCGACAAAAATGGTACAAATCATGTCCGAGACTTTAGAATTTTTTAAAATCAATTTTAATAACTACCACCCATTAAGTGTATTTTTTATTGGTTCTCCATTTTATTTTGTGCCATCAAGTATCAATTGATTAGGCATAATCCATTTAGAAATGACACAAAAAAAAATTATCTTTGTCAGAAGTAGGAGAAAATGACGTGTCCCAGCTTCAAATTTCTAGACTTTTAAATGTGATTTAAAATTAAACTGAAATGTAACAACAAAATAAATGACACTGCACTGCACAAAAGATGCTTCTGACACCATTTCTGCAGATTATTACGCAAATGAAAAAAATTTCCCCAAAAAACACTATTATTTATCCATGTCCCTAGATTTTCTATGTTTCGAATTGTCCACTCTGTTATATGCCTTTTGGAAATAAAATAAACAATTGTATTCAATTTGATATATTTTTAAAAAAATGTAGGTAGTATAACTGCCTCGATTAGCTTGCTAATTGAATTATGTAGTCAACAACCAGGGTGAGCCTCATTCTTTTCTTATGATAGTTAATTTGAGCTGTTGGATGTCCACTCTGTTAGAGAAGACTTCATGATAAAAAAAAAAAAAAGATTTTTTCTTGAAATTGCAGACTTACAGTTTCAGGCTGTTTATTCCACTTTATGCTTGTTCTGTGATTCTAACTTTTCTTTGTGATTATACAGATATTTTTAAAGGCTTATTTGTCCACTCTGTTATATGTCCACTCTGTCAACCAAAGTGATCAAAATATGTGATATCCTTTCATAAATGAGTCATGTACAAGTTATTTACACTTCATTACACAGAAATAAATGGAAACTCAATAAAAAAAAATTATGTGCTGTAATCTGTTAATAACGAATTGAAATAATACCAAGGTACTCATTGAACACTATTATTTGCTTGAAATGTTTATTTTGGGGAAATTCAGACCCTTTTTTGGACCGTCTCTAAAAAGGGACGCTAGGCATTAATGGGTTAACTCTATAATAAAATGCGAAGTTTTGGTTCAACGGGATTCAATTTCTAGATGCATTTAATGCTCATCTAAAATAGCTTTGTTACGTGAGAGGATACTTTAATAATTAGCTGGCGTGAATAATTTAAAAGCTGAAAACCCCGTTTTAAGATTACAGTGAACTCTCACTTATACACGCCGTTATTTATGCGTCTTTTTCACTTATACGACGATTTTGAATGGTCCCAGCACATTCCATAGCAAAATAATGATAGTATCATTCGTTTATGCGCCGTTCGAAAGATAAATATTTCACTTATGCGACGAATTTTCCGTAAAATATCATAAATATAATTTTATTTATTTAAAAAATAAGCATTTTACTTCACTTTCCTCTTAAATCTTTTGCCTCTACTGCACATGGAAGGCATTTTTTCAGCATGAACTAGAATTCGGAGAGGGACAATTATCGATTATGGATCGTTTTAAAGGGAACATTTTGTAATTAGGTATGCTACAATTTTTGTTCTTTCATTATCATTGTAGTTATGTTACAGTAATTTGCACAAACCGTAGTAATATGTCTTTTTCTATAGAAACATTCTTATTCATTCTCTCATTAGTGCTTATGTTGCGTTTTAGCCCTTTAAGTAGGTCTGTTCACTTATACGTCTCTCTCACTCATGAGCCTTCTTCTATTGACCCCTTGGGCAGGCCCATAAGTGAGAGTTCACTGTATTTATTGCCTGTAACATTGCTAACCTGGTCTTAAAACTCATAACGAAACTTTACCCAGATAGCACAAAAAGCGTTTAAACGTTTTTAATCCGTTGTCACAAGGTTAATAACCATCTTACAATCTTTAAAAAACGAAGTGTGCTGCTTGGGTAAGTATGCAGCTCAACTTATCAGTAATATTTCACTCCAAAGAGATTAAGAGATTGCTCAATGTATGGAATATAATCATGAATTTGAAAATATTGCCGGTTTCCAAATTATCACCGTATATCAAGCAATATATACTCCTTCACATCACTATTGCTAACATCTAACCAAACATAAATCTACACATACATTCTACTCTACGTTCACTAAGAAATTCAATTTTCATGCTCATATACCTTTAGCAGAAAATCACGGCTTCCGTCAAAATAATCCCAGTCCCCAAAGGAGCGACAAAAAATTCACGAACTCTTATCGAATTGTTTGCTTTCCACATTTCCTCTCATTCCGCAAAAAAAGCAAGAAGCCATAAGTGTCAAAAGAACGAAAACGAACATCCACAATTTCCCCAAAATTCTTAACTACGGTTCACGAAATATTCATCCTTTCTGCTGCTAAAAACTTTTGTCCGAACACCAACTCTGAGAAACACTTTGTCCCCCATACGTGCTGCGATTGGTAATAATATCGGCTCGACAGAAACAAACATCTAGTTCGCAGATCAAGCACATTCTCTTTTAGAGCACCGCGTTCTCAGCGGTTCTCCAGGGCTTGCAACTCGACGGCAGCGCCATCTAGGGGCGGGAAAGGGAACCGCCTATTGCTCCCTGATCGATTCAGGCTCTATCATCAGATATTGGACTCGAATGGATACATGGGATACATTCTTCCGCGGCATAATTTTTGTCAGAAGAGGGGATTTTAAAGGAGCTCCAAGTCTAGCAATATTTCTTTTCTCCTGTTTCTTTTTTCTTCGTCGACTTTTCCTTTTCTTGCTTTCTTTTTTTCATTTTTTCTCCCTTTGAAGATAAATGTCTTTTTTACTGTTCTTAAAATATAAGATAAAACGATAGAAGTGGATAATACCTGGAATTGAGGGAGTCACTATGGTTCATTTAAAATAACGCCATTTTGCTAGTAGAATAAATAATTATAGTATATTTTCAATGTAAGGCGATGAAATAAAATAAAAGACTGCTAGCCTTAATTTAAATTTGCGTGATAATGTGCACTATCCATTATAATTTAATTTAGGAAGTTACCTTAAAATATTATTTATTATTTCAAAACTTAATGCTATATAATGAAACTTATTAACTTATGCAAACTATCGAATGCACATGTGATGATGCAATATAGGGATATTTCAATCTACTTAGAAAATAAAAGTTGTATTTAAGGTATAAAAGGTATTGATATTATTATTATTTTTTTTTTTTTTCAAAGTTGATCAACATGGTTTTTTTTCTCAATAGAAAAGGCATTGGTGGCAATATATTCAGAAATTCTGGCATAAAGCATTTTTAGTAGCAACTATCCAAGGTACTGCATATAAAATTTACCAAATTCAAACAATCTAGACGTTACATATAACGTTTCAGAGAGTTTTACAACATGAGTGATACGATAAACAAATGCTATCATACGTTGAATAACTTGTTTACAACTATATACAAAACATTTTAATTCAGTACTAAGTGTTTTTATTGTTATTTTTTCAAACATTATGTAAATTGAAATCGAATAACTGAAAACTACCATCTAAAGAATAACAATCGGGTATAAGATGTTTTCGTTGCATTTTCACAAACTAAATAAACGGTTAATTCATTTTTACAAAGAATAAAAAATACTAATACAAATGCGACTACCAGCAACTGGGCTAGTCCAAATTATAGACCCCAATGAAGATCAATGGCACTCTTAAAGCTATCTCCTCCCTTGCTCCTTACAGCCTCTTCCGGTAAACTGTTCCAAGTCCCCACTACCCTGCTAAAATAGTAATTTTTCCGAATTTCCAGGTTAACCTGAGATTTAATCAGATTTAAACAATGACCCCTTGTCCTGCTTTTCGTGCGAAAATCTAAGCTCGAAACATCACTCGTTTTAATAAATTTAAACAACTGAATCATGTCCCCTCTGGTTCTCCTTTGCTCAAGACTATGTATACATGTTAAGCATTCTAAGTCTGGAATCATAGTCTACGTTAGAAAATCCGTTTACTAACCTTGTAGCCCTTCTTTGTATTCTTTCCAATAAATTAATATCTTTCTTCAGATAAGGAGACCAAAACTGAACAGCATACTCCAAATGAGGTCTTACCAAATTTCTATATAGAGGCAGAAGAACCTTCTTAGATTTGACTGAAATAGATCTTACGTATTTAGTAATATAAATATGAAAATATATTGTGATATTAAATTCTTTTTTTCTGTTTTTTAATTAATCTTCCCTGTTTGACTTCCCTGGTACCTAAATATAATTTTTTTTAAATGTAAATCCTTCTATCGTCTTCAATAAAATGTGGGTAAAGTAAAATAGCGGGTCAAAGTGAAATGGAAAAATATATTTACAGTTTGTAACGCCACTGATAGTGAGAAACTTTAAGTATGTTCTTAAAAATACAGAAAATTCCATTAAAGAATTAAGTAGCTCTTAAAATCAGTGGGGAAAATATAGGTTACTTTCAGCATTTAATAAGCATAGTGTAATATTTTTCAACAAATAATTTTTGTTATTATCAAATGTCTAAGTTTTGGCAATTAGCATTTTAAGAAAAAGTTGAGATCTCTTGCTGTTCAGCGCAGTACTTATTTTGGGTTAATATAAAGCTTTTTTTTTTTTAATTTTAAATCTATATTAATAACATAAAGGTGAGAGTTTGTTTGAACGCGCTAATCTCAGGAACTACTGGTTCGAACTAAAAAATTATTTTTGTGTTGAATAATTCATTTAATCAGAAGGCTTTATGCTATACAATATAACGCTATATGTAAGGATTTATTATAATAGTTCGAAAAAAATAATGGTTGAAAAGCACGAGCGAATTAGTTTCCACTCTTCTCGAGAGATGGCGTTCATTCAAAGTATTGTTTTGGTAACTGTGTGCAGAGGACGCTGGCCGTGGCGGCAAGTTAGAAGCTCTATCGAAAGCGGATGCGTCACTTGACATTGCTTTCATTTCTAAGGTAGCACGTGCAGTGCCGGGCCCAAGCAACTAGTGTTTAATAAAATTCGTTCAGGAAAAGTGCAGCAAAGTGAAATAGTTGTTTCTTGTACTTTTTTATTCGTGTAAAAAGACGCTTATATATTGCAAGAATTATAAATTATTGCAAAATGTAATGGTAGTTAATAAAACTTAAGTTATTGCAATATTTATTAATTAGCTATTATTTCATTTATACATTCCTTCGTTTATTACTTCATTCACTCAATGTTTTTTTTTTTTTCATTATTTTATCCACCCATTTACTCTTTCTCATGTATTGATTAAATTATTTACTAGCATATTATTTTGTTATAGATTCATTTATTCATTCAGTGGGTGAAAAATATTTTAAATAAGGAAATAGAAAATATTTTGCGAAAAATAATGTTTCCTTTTCTTTTTGAAAGTATAAATTTGTTGCCAAAGAATAAATAATTTTACTTCTCCCCCCCTCCCCCACATTCCCCTATATACTTGATTTGAGCGTAACAAAAGACAAAATTTAACAATTTTTCTTTAACAACTCTAAGGCTAAGAATGGAGCTGTTTCTACGGCATTGGGCCTTTTCTTTTTGCTTCACATACTCGTATAAGTTAATAACAAATTAGCTGCAAAACAGTGACACACATTATCATAGAACTATTTTATGCCATCATCTTTCTCACTATGCTGAAAAAAGGCTGAAAGGCTAACAAAACGAAATATATCACTTCAAACCCTTCACTAAGTTTTATTTGAGCAAATACCAATGAATATTTTGGAAGTTGAAAATATGATGAAATTGGATTCATAAATAATTCATTCCTTTTCTAAAACGGTTTTCAAAATGCGAACTAGAGTCAAGTATTCTCGGATTTACTTTTTCTTTGTTATAAGAAGGGTTTGAGATAGGTACAAAAGGGGTTAGCCAGAACTTTTTCTAGCTACCTGTTCGTACAAGCATACTTTAAGACGGTTCTATCTTATGATGAATTAAAATTTTTGGAAGACTAGGGCAAAAAGGAAATGAAAATATACTGCAAATTTAGTCATGTTTTATTTTTTCGGTAAAATTCACCGTTTTGTGTTGAAGGCATCATTTTGTGAAATGGCTGTCTCAGAGAATTTTTTATGCTGATGTATTTTATTTTAACTAAAAAGTTAAAATGCATTTTTCCCCAACTAAAAATCTCCGCTATTCAAAAGGTGTAAATCACTTTTATTATTTTTATGCTTATTTTTTTATTCAATTTTTTTGGGGAAAAAAGAATATATCATAGGATAAATCTTGTTCCCAAAGAATATTATCCGGAGTAAGATAACTACTGCGGACTAGAAATAATTATAGTACCTATAGTAAAACGGTAGTAAATATTTTAGTACCTGAAGAATGGCCTCCGTGAGCTAAGTATCATAAAAAAAATAAAATTTACAAAATGATTTTCTATGGCTTGACATTTATAATAGCTCTTATGAAGTATGTATAATTGTATCTATCTCTATATATAAAAATGACGGGCTCTGTTTGTTTGTATGTATGTTTCTAACCGATAACCAGAAGCCGCCACAGCACCTACAGACGTGAAACTTGGCACAAAAATTCGAACGTATCCCAGTAAAATGCACCTCGAACTCCGAATTCTAAATTTCGAATTAGTTATTTTTAAATTAATTAATTAGTCTCATTTTTGGTGTATCCGGCATAATTGAGGGAGGGGGGGAGATTTCCACCACCCCATGACATTATGTATCGCTGGAAAGGATTTTTTTTCTGAAAAAGAAAAGTTTTGTCACGTTTCTCTCCGTTAATTAGAACAGGAGATTTTAATTAATCAAAGTTAGCCAATTTTCGAGGCTTAACTGTATACGCAAAACTGAAACACTAGATCCATTTTCCAGACAAACTGCATTTCGTCTCTGAAGTTACATAGTGGCTTAAATTTGTGTATAGAGTTAAGCCTTGAAAATTAACTACATTTGAGAAATTAATATCTAATGTTACTTACTTTAATGTCTTTTTGATTTATTTTTCTCATTGTTTTAAACTTTAACAGGACTTTAAGTGGAATTTAAATCGTTGTGGAGCACATTTTATAGCATGATTAAATGTGAATGGCAACGGAAAATCTTCAGAATAGAGTTTGATAAGATACTAAATGTTTTTGCTTTGGTTTCTAACTAGCTTGGATGCTGTATGTGTTATGTGATATAACTGTTACATATGTACTATATTTGGCGACGAGGAGCAAATAGTTTACGAAAAATAGTTAACGTAAGTTTGTTTTGAATGGATCGTTTACATCAAGAGATTTCGAAATTTCGTCCATTTGGGGACAAAAGTACGAGAGCTATCAGATTCAGATGGACAAAATGGTTGCGATCTTTTGAACTGTTTATTGGTGCCAAAGGTATTACTAATGCTCATCGCATGAAAGCGTGTTTATTACATTATGCGGGAACAGATGTTCAAGATATTTTTGATAGCACAAGAAGAAGAATTTGAACCGGCTGACTGTCGTTTCTATGCTAACGAGGAAGTTTTCGGTTTCTGGAAACGAATCAGTCGAAAGCGTCACGACCAGTACAAGATAGGAAAAAACCTCAGTGTACAAGGACTATATTTTCACGTAAAAACTGTATATAAGTGTACATTTATTTGGTTTCAAAATTTCGTTTGTTTTCGTTAAAAAAAAGGAAGGGATGTAGCATTATTAAATGTGAGTGACAGAGAATCTTCAGAATAGAAGCAGTGAATAACCGCCCCTAAGTAAGGGCTAAGTCAGGAACATGCAATGCACCGCCAACTCGACTGTTTCGATCCAGGATTGAAAAAGCCGAGTTGGCGGTGTATTGCATCTTCAGAATCGAGTTTAATAAGATTAAATGTTTTAGCTTTGGTTTCTAACTAGCTTGGATGCTGTATGTGTTATGTGATATAACTATTACATACGCACTATTCTTTTGAATTAAAGAATGTAATTTACTTTTGAGGGTTGAAGTGAATTTAAATTTATTCATTTGACTTCCTTTACATTTATTGCACAGGCATCGCTGTGCGGGTACTGCTACCTTAGTGTATATGAAACAATTCTATATATATATATATATATATATATATATATATATATATATATATATATATATATAATATATATATATATATATATATATATATATATATATATATATATATATACTAGCAGTAGTAGCAGTACCCGCACGGCGATGCCCGTGCAATAAATGTAAAGGAAGTTAACCAAATAAAGTTTAACTCACTCTTAAGACTTTTCTTCTTTTCGTGTGTGTGTGTGTGTGTGCGTGTGACGAACTTATTTATTTTTAGCGAAATTTTTACGTTTCAATGGAACTTTTGACGCAACTGTAGTGCCAAGATTTTCGAAAACTCTGAACGAACACAGCAATATTGCCCTTGAAATTTAATATAATTTACCGATTTAACCGTAATTTCAATGTAAAATTGGTCGCCAAATCTAAATTGATTAACATAGGGAACTAATTGTCGTCAGGTACCTCAGCCACAACCATTCTTCCATGATTTTAATGTGAACATTAAAAGGCAAGAAAGATAATGTCTTTCGCACCATCTCTTTGAAATGATTACAATCTAAACAGTGACCCTCAAATAAGTAAGATTTCACTGGCTGGGAGGTTTGGTAAATTTCTCGATTGTTGCCAAACTTTACGACGCCAAATACGAAGAGTAACTGAATAGCCATTACTATTTTTTTAACAATAATAGATCCATTCTGACATTTTCGGTAACACCGAATTTTGAGGAAGTCAACTGAATAAATTTCAATTCACTCCAACTCCCTCTGAAGAAAAATTATTATATCCTTTAGTTCGAATGCGCTCCACAACCTTTTAAATTCCACTTAAAGTCATGTTAAAGTTTAAATCAATTCGCCAAATAAATATAAAAGACAGAAAGTTAAGTAAGTAACAGGAGATATTAATTAATCAAATTGAATAAATTTTCAAGGCTTAAATCTATGAGCTAATTTCAACCACAAAGTAACTTCAGGGACAAAGGAGCAGCTGATCTGGAAAATGGCTCTAGTGTTTCAGTTTTGCGTATACAGTTAAGCCTCGAAAATTGGCTAACTTTGATTAATTAAAATCTTCTGTTCTAATTAACGGAGAGAAACGTCACAAACTTTTCTTTTTCAGAAAAAAATCCTTTCCAGCGATACATAATGTTATGGGGTGGTGGGAATCCCCCCCCCCTCAATTATGGCGAATACACCAAAAATGAGACTAATTAATTAATTTAAAAATAACTAATTCGAAATTTAAAATTTGGCCTTCGAGGTGCATTTTACTGGGATACGTTCGAATTTTTGAGCCAAGTTTCATATCTGTAGGTGCTGTAGGGGCTTCTGGCCAGCGGTTACAAATTAACGAACAAACAAACACCGCCATCTTTATATATATAGATAGATATATATATAAAGATGACGGACTCCGTATGTTTTAAACAGATGGCCAGAAGCTCCCAAAGTACCTAAAAACCTGAAACTTGGTACAAAATTCAAACGTATCACCCTTGAAATGCACTTAGAAGGCCGAATTCTAAATTTCGAATTAGTTATTTTTGAATTAATTAATCAGTCTCATTTTTGGTGTATCCGGCATAATTGAGGGGGGGAAACTGTCCCCCACCCCATAACATTATATATCGCTGGAAAGGGGGGTTTTTTCTAAAAAGTTTTAGCACGTTTCTCTCCGTTTATTAGATTACTCAAATTTAGTCGATTTTCAAGGCTTAACTCTATACGCAAAACTGAAACACTAGGGCATTTTACAGACAAACTGGTCTTTCGCCCCTGAAGTTACACAGTTATTTTAAATTTGCGTATTAAAATAAGCCTTGAAAATTGACGAAATTTTAATAATATAAATAATATAAAATGCTCTGTTACTTACATAACTTAATGCCTTTTTGATTTATTTGGCGAATTGTTTTGAACTTTAAAACTACTTTAAGAATAATTTAAAAGCTTGTGGATCACATTTGGATAAAAGAATATAATTATAATTATTCTTCACCACAGGGGGGTTGAAGAGAATTTAAATTTATTCAGTTGACTTCCTTTTAATGCACGGGCATCATCGTGCGGGTATCGGGGCCTAGTATTTAATATACGAAAGATATATTTTTCTAACAATGTAAAGCAACTAATGAACTAATGTAACAGAAATACACGTCAATGATCTTTTAAATTCTCTCCAGCAACTACTAGTCAAGATTGCTGTAAAACCAGCTTTGCTGCAATTTTAGTGCTTATGTCAGAAAACCCGTTTGCCGTGGTGGTGCTATTTTTTGTTGAAGAAAAGATCTTAAACTTGTATTCCTCCTCTTATTTTTGAAGTTACTACTTTATTTGTTTATTCACATAGAAAATATTAGCCCCTCGTTATATCGCGCCTCGTTATATCGCTCATTCGGATATATCGCTCTTTTCGTTTGTCTCCCCCCCCCCCACCCAAAAAAAAAACTTTAAGTTCGAAACCATTTTTGAGAAAATATGTAAGGTGCTCAGAAAAGGCCTGTTTCTCACTTATTTTGTGGCAAAAAAGACACTGTATAGGCCAATTACAAATTTGCGGGGAAGAACGATGATACAGCAGTAGCATGTTTTCCTGATGAATTGAATAGAAAAATTGTTGAGCTAGACTTGGTGGATGAGCAAAGCTATAATGCTGATAAAGCTGCTCTCTACTAGAAAATGCTTCCAGATAAAACTCAAGATTTCAAGGCGAATAAATGAAATTTTATGTATGTGTACGTATAATTTACTTGCATGCTGGATAGAAAACTATTTTTAATGACCTCGGTTATATCGCGCTTTCGGATATATCGCGCTTTTCGGGGGACAAGAAAAAAGCGCGATATAACGAGAGGTTACTGTAGTTTTTTTCTTTCAAAATTAATTGAATTCAGACTATCTAACGCAGGTTAATTATTCGATTTCATCTTTGAAATCAGATAAAATTTTCTGCTTTAATTCAGTCCGATGGAGAAGCATGCTTTTTTTTTTTTGTATTAAATAAAAATATTAAAGCTTATTGAAGCAAAAAATATGATATCGGGGGGGGGGGGGGCAAAAATGAAATATTAAAAACGCACTTCAACGGGAAAGAAAACAAATTGCACTCGAGTAATGCATTAAAGAAGGAATTTCTTTTCTTAAAAAGCACTAATATAATTTCAAAATCTTCCACAATTCCGATCTACATATTTTTTTTTTTCATTAAATTTCTTCCCGAAAAGAAACAGTTTTCCTAAGATAATCAAAGATTCTAGGAGACATGCAATACAATGTAATCACTTCTTCTGAAGGAAACCATTCTGTTCCCCGGAAGAAGTTTTTATTCTGGGAAAAAAGCTGTCCGCCAGCCGTTTAGATAAATCGTAATATGTTACTCCAGCAATCATTAAGAAACGTAATTTCAGAAATATTTTTAAAGCAGAAACTGAATATGCAAGGCATATTTCGATCTTTTTTTCCACTGCGGGGAAGGCAGGAGGATTTAGGGCTCTAATACTTTCCAAGTCGACATCATTAGAGTAACTAAGGGTTCCGTAAAATAAGAAAATCGTCATTCCTATTTGAATATTCTATACATAAAAATTTATACTCTTTATTAAAAGTTGAAGGGTAGAAACTGAAGAACAAGAACTTAATGAAATGGATTTATGTAATGTTTCCGATTTCCATGGAAAATGTAAATGTATTACTACTTTTGCTATTGGAATGTCTTTAAAGAAAGTATAGATTATTTTTGAGGGGAAGCCTTAAGCGCTTGAGATAAAAATCTTATTAGAGGTTATATGTTGGAAATAAATGACACGTTTCCAATTAGATAACTTAAAATGCATTTAAAATTTGTTTGAATATTGCCGAAAAAAGAAAAGATTCAGAATACGCAAATATCTTATAAACTCAGCTTAAGTTGATGATATTTACTGGCTCAATGCAAGAGGCATTTTGAAGCTTTACATTAAAGGACAGGTGTCTCGTAAACTCACGCAACTCTGAATTATAGAGGGCGCGGTGAACGCTTCATCAAGTGGATTACTACGTAATGTTAAAGCTGATAAGTTTTGTGTCTTGAGACGTAAGCACAGTGAATCAACTAGTGCCTGTCTACTGTAATTATAATTGTTGTGTATTAAAAGTGTTAGTGTTTAAGAGTGTCGTGCTTAGTGGAGAAAACAACACAATACAGTCCACTCTCATAAAGCTATCGCTGCGGAACAACAGGTTTTTTGAGTACTCGAAAGGTCTCTGTAAAGACTTAATTCATTAATACCGTTAATCAAATTTGAATTTGAAACTGTTGCATTTACTTGTTGCTAACATCTTAACTTACCAATTTACCCTAAAACAGCAAATATTCTAAAAATACTGTTAGCTAGTATTTTGTTTTATGTGGAAACACGAAAAAGAGGGGAAAAAATAGTATTATATTTTCTCACTTAACATTAAAAAGTAATGATTAATTGATCAGACTTTTTTGTTCAACGAACTTGAAGCTCATTGCCTTTGTCCGCGAAAACAAGATCAACAAGCAGTTTAATCTATATACATAAATGACTACTTTTGTATGTATGTATGGATGTATGTCCGGGGTAATCTTCCAAACTACTGAACCGATTTTAACCATTTTTTCACCGTAGATAGCTACATTAACAGTAATCAGGATAGGCTGTAATTTATTTCTAAAAAACTTAGTTTTAAAAAGTTATTGTGGAAAACAGTAAATTTCATGTCATTTCCCCGTTAAATGATTAAATTTTCAACCCATTGTTGCAAAAATTTGTTGCCTCGCAACAACAATATTAATAGTAATCATGATGAAAATTTTTAACCAAGACTTCTCTGGAGTAAGTATGAAATTTATTGCTTTCATAGGATTTTTATATTCATCTATCCCAAAAATCGATACTGGGTTAAATAAAAAGAGAATTGATATTGGCAACAGTTAGAAAATAGGAAATGATTTTTTGGACAATCACCCGGATAAAATAAATAGCGCGTTTAAGTTTGATTTCATGTTCTCCTCCACACCCAGTTAATTTACCGCATGGTCACAAAAAATACCTTCGAGAAATATGATTCAACTGGGCTTAGTTGAAAGTTATATATTTATTTTCTTGGATTTGGCATGTTGCATTTAAATCCGTGCGACGCAGGATACATCAGCTAGTTTTGATATAAATGATCATTGAAACTTACGTTTTTTCCTTTCATTCTTATTTTTGTAATATTATAATTAATCTTTTGTATTTTGTTTGAAAATAAACAAGAATTGAAAGAATTTTAATAATTTGAAATAAGCGGTAACAGTTGCAATATAATCTTTAAAATATGCTAGATGCTCTTTTTGCAGTGATGTGAAAAAAAAAATGCTGTACTTTGTTTTACCTAGAAAATAGGTATTTAGTTTTCAACATTCAATTATATACTTCTTAATTTACATGGTTGTCTGAGTAATTAAAATGGAAACAATTTCAATAGCTTCCGATTGAAAGCATAAATATCTAGAAGTTACTTGCTTGCAATGATTTGAAAACATAATTTTTTTTTTCTTTTTTGTGTCACAAAAAATTACAAGCTCCTCGTTTTCCACAAAGTTTGCCACGGGGCTTACAGAAGTAAGTATGAATCACAAGAGTAAAAGTTAAAAATTGCTTAAAAATTCAAATCATTTACAAAATCGGAAAACAATGAAAAAGTATCTAATCTTTTCACGAGATCTGAGGAAATAGGAGGGCAGCTTATGGAGAGACTAGCTATAAAGCCGCCGAGCCATAGTTGGTACAAGAGCGATCGCCCAGGAGGTTGTGAAGCTATCAATATCAACAAGCAGTACCAAACAGCCATCACAAGACTCCGCAGTGAACACATCAAGTCCCTCAGGTATTCCACTGGAGTAAAATTGTATCACTGCGCAGGCTTCTCCAGACCACATTCTATCCTGCCTGGGTCTACCCACTGAAGACTTAGCCCTTCACTGCACGATTTTTTATAGTTTCATGAAAAAAATCATTTGTTACCTTTTAAATAACCCTGAGTTCAGGAAAAATGAAGAAAAAAATTAATCTTAAAAATTTGCACCAAAAATGATGTTTTAATGGTTTGTTCTATATATGGCACAAAGCACATAGCATATGTGTAATAATCTACAACGTGTTTTGTGCCATAAGTGGTATAAACAAACTTTCCACTAAGTGTATTTAAACATTTTTAGAACAAAGGAAATAATGACTAAGCACACTTCTAACGGAAATGCAGACACTCTTTCTTTCAAAAGCAAGAACTGTAATACCTAGACTAGTGCAACTAACTAGTGCATAAAAATCACACTAAACTGTTATAGCAATGTTCCAGAAGGGGCACAAAGCTCAGTTTAACTGCATTTAAAAATCATAGGAATATATGAGGGTTTATTTGGTTTGTGCCAGATCTGGCACACCGTGCAGTGAAGGGTTAAGGGATAGACTAGGTCTTGTCATTAACTTTTTGAAGGTGAAAGATTTGTTGGACTTGGTCTAGCTCTGCTAGATCCCGGGGATTTGAAAGAAGAAGATACTAGCTAAACCAGTCAGAAAGGCAGACCTACGGCCTGCAGTAGAAAATAACATGATCAACGTTTTGAAAACATGATATTGATCTCCTATTTATAAAATTAAATAGTTTCTTGTACAAAAGGTCTTAATTCTGAGTGCATATTTTTAGCAGTTAAATAAGTATACAGTGAAGTCTCACTAATGTGCCGGCCCCATGGACCAACAGAAAAAGGCGCATAAGTGAGAGAGACGTATAAGTGAACAAGCCTATTTAAAGGACTAAAACTCAACTTAGGTTCTAATAAGAGACAAGGGACACATTACTATGGTTTGGCAATTATTATAACGTAACTACAATGATAATGAAAAAACAAAAATTGTACCATACCTAATTACGAAATTTTCTCTTTAAAACGATCCATAATAGATAATTGTAACTTTCCGAATTCTAGTTCACGCCGAAAAAATGCCTTCTACGAGCAATAAAGGCGAAAGATTGAAGAGGAAAGTGAAGAAAGATGCTTATTTTTAAAAAAAAAATAAATCACGTTTTTTACGTTTTATGGAAAATTCGGCGCATAAGTGAAATATTTATCTTTCGAGCGACGCATAAACGAATGATGCTGTTATTATTTTGTTATGGAATGTGCTGGGACCATTTAAAATCGTCGTATAAGTGTAAAAGGCGCATAAATGAGGCGGTGTATAAGTGAGAGTTCACCGTATTTAAAAATTTACACACTAATCGAAAACAGCCAATTCACGAAAAAGCCGCCATTTGATCCACACGTAATGGCGCATATATTTCATTTAAAACTAATCATTTCAACAGGTAATAAGCAAAACTTCTTGCTTAAAAATCACTCATGCCTTTGTGATTTTTAAAGCAACAAATGATTGTTTATTACCCTTTTAAATTATTCTTAATGAAATATATGAACTGTCTTGTGCAGAAAAAGCTATCTATTTTCAATGGAATGTCCCAACACAGAGGCAGCAAAAGATTGCTATTTTTACAAAATCAGAGTTCGTACGAAAAAAAAAAGAGATTCGCTTTGTAAAAGTTAGTTTTTTAATTTATTGTAAAATTTTTTTGTCTCCGTTGTACGCTTCAAGAGGAAATCATTAGACAAAAGTTTTCAAAACCAATCGAAATACAGCAAGTTTAAGAATCCAGATCAACTGCATAGTCAATTGCATGCACCTCTATAACATTTGGCAACAGGTCTGCATTTTGGAAAAAAAAGTTTTCGTTTTTCTGAGGAAAAGCAGTGAATTCAGTTAAATATGTTTTTATTCAAAATTTTCATTTTTTTCTTGACTTTGTTTTAATATGTTTTCCTTTTGTCAGCAATAATCTTAACATTTGTTCAAGTACTTTAATCAAGCAAAAATAGTTCCATGGCAAAACCATTATTGTTTGCTGATCTTGTCGCAGCTACAACTTTCAATTTTCAAAAATTAAAATGGCGTCATAACTTACATTTAGAGTCAAGTAAAATAGTTCCTTAAATATTATTTATTAGCATACCAAATAAAATTCTGCTTTACACAGACTTAGTTTGTTTAGCATCTATTACGTTTGAGTAACCTAAGATTAGCTATCCCCAAAGTGTATTCCGCTATATACTTGCTCAAGTTTTCTTGCTAAGTTTCTTCTATATATAAGAAAGTAACGATAGTGAATGATTCGCATTTGGCTTCCAGATTGTTAAAAGTTTGCCGTTTAGTCATTAACAAGAATAGAGTTCTTTGAAGTTAATTTTGAAACACTGTGGCCTAAAAAGTTTGAGAACCGCTACTTTAGATCCCTTTACATGCAACAGGAAAAAGAGAGGGGGAGGGGATGCATTCTGTAGTAAAAATAATTCTGATTTGAAATAGATGCTTATTAATGATTCTGATGGTCCATACTAAAAATGTTCTATTTCTGAATCTTTTGCTTTTAAAACAAATAACTTTTTTCTTTGTGTCTTTCTCATACTGGTTTACTAATTTTCTGGGAGTTTTGTTCGGGGAAATCCAAGGCAAAGGAAAAGAAATAGAGAAAAGTTTTGTTTAAAGTTTTGACAAGCTAAAAGAAAAAAGGACCCTTTTAATGAGATTTTGTTTTATTTCCTTTGCTCCCTCTCTTCTTTGCTGCTTTGAGTACCCCCCCCCCCCCAGTAGCTTTCAACAAAATTATCCATTCTCCCGATGGACTATTTTATATCTTACACAAAATTCTAAAAGAATTCTACTCGAACATCTTAGAATACCGAAATCTTGATAGACTGATAAAACATGCAAACTTAAGAGGAATATGTATTCACTAACAAACTTCGCTTACAAAAATTTTGAATAAACTTTCCGGATTTCCCCGAAATTCTCCCTTTTGCGCAATTTCGTGAAAGAGAAATTTCATCCTCCTTTAAAACATATGATGATCTGCACGCGGTATAATAGATTGTAATCATTCCCCTGCGGCGAAAGCCATTTTCTCGACACCATTTTCATTGCGGCAAAAAGGACTTTTTCTGTGCTGGCACAATTTAAATAAATTACTTTTCCCCTCAACTGTTCAAAATAGCTTTAGACAACTCAAATGAAACATGTCATAGCTGGGAAATTTTCATTTTGCACACACGGTATTGTGTTAGTTTTATTCTCGGTAGTGTACTCTTTGCTGGTTTCATCAATAAATTAGTTAAAAGACACGATGTGGTTAAGAAAAAAGTAACTACGTAGGTTCGAATTACATTTGCAATAAAACGGTAGTTGTTAAAATGCGATATATAGCGAAGGAAGCCTCTAAAAAAGGACAAATAAATCCCGTAAGAATACCATTAATGTATTTTCTACAATATCATTCTAAAACAAATTTTAATTGAATTGAAAGATAAATAAATTGAAATTTAAGTTTTCTATTAATTCATTTCTAACTAACTTTGCTTGCGCTTTTATGCATTATCCAGTGCCTATTATAAAACCTAAAAACATTTTTTTCCTTTTTATAAATGAAACTTTTGCGGTCTAGTATTTTTCCGGTAATGAAAATCTGTCGACAATATTGTTTATTTTTGTATTCTATCACATTCGTGATTATATTTATTTTCAAATATTAATTTAGATGTGAAATGTTTAAATAATTAGAATGTATTAGAGACATTGTTTAAGGTCACTTTTAGTAAGTAACACTTTTATGTAAAAGTCAAAAGAGCAGTAAACAGAAGGTTTTGAAGTGGAAAACTATTTTGACTCAAAAGTTAAGTATTCTGGAAAAGGATCCGTAAATAAATTTAATTTTAAAACAGCGAATCATTTTTTTCTTGAACAGAACTCGAACAAGTTAAAAATAACATAACGCATCTCGCGTTATGTTATTTTTAAAGTTATGTTTATTACAAGTTTGCCAATGTGAACCACTGGCAAGTGCGAATTTACACTTAATTTTTGTCCGTGTCAGACAAGGGCAAATGCTTTATACTGAACCTTTCATTTTACAATTACATCATATATATCAACTATTCGTGCTTTAAAAATACAAAAAAGTAAGTCAAGGATAAAGTAATTAAACAAATTCTAGAAGCATTCTATTTAAAGTACACAGAGAACTGACAGTTTGAACGTAAACATTTTAAAAACATTAATTATTTTTGAATTTTCTGTTTCATGCTTGGATGTATTAAACGCAAGAACATTAAACTACATTTTCTGCAATTACTTACTTTTCTAAATTATTATTTTTTTTATCTCAAAAACACATTCGTTTTTTAATCTCAAACAAAAACATTAAAATTATTCTAATAGTTCATATCTTTACTTTTAAAGGGCAAAGAAAAAA